>CAWYPZ010000279.1:0-11753 GCA_963966055.1 Lathyrus aphaca | reverse complement strand
TGGGAGAATTGACTTAGGCGTTTTTGTTTCCAAAAACTATGTTGCGGATAGCAAGAGTCGCCACCGACTTTTATTTTATCCAACAAGGAAAATGAATAAAAGAACAAGAAAGACCTTTAAAAAGATTTGAGTTCGGGGGGTAAGTTATACAAAGGGAAGGTGTTAGCACCCTTTGTATCCATGGTTATCCATGGGCTCTTAATTACTTAGTTCACTTTAGTTTTGTTTGAAAAAGAGTGTAGTGTGTTTAGAAAATATTTTCATAAGTCTTTAACTTTGCAATAATCCTCGTATGGATATATACAAAGTGTTTAGTTTTGAATTTTTTTTGAAAAAGTGGGGTGTAAAGAGTGTTTTTGAAAAGAAGTGAGCAAGTACTTAAGAACTACTTACCCTAAGTTTTTAAGGTCTTTCTTGTTATTTATTTCTTTTAGGGGTAAGACTGTCCTTACTATTAGTGAGTAAATAGTCTTTACCTTGGATGTTTAAAGGGACGGGCGTAGGGTCATTGTATAGTCATAGAAGGAAACCTTGTAGGGGTATCTTAGTAATTCGAAGGGACTATCATCTTTTCCGTAGGATCATCGAGGGAAGAGATCCTTTATTCATAGGCAATTCGAAGGGACTATGATCGTTTTTGAAGGGACTTGATGATTTTGTTTGTAGGAAGCTTTACTAAGATACCCCCACGTTCGAGGGACTTGACCATGTTTTAAGGCAACCAAAAGGAGAAACCCTAGGAGGTACAGGTGGCAATCGTAAAATGATCGACTTACATGTGTGAATATTAATTTCATATATTTTATCTTGCGAATTAGGGTTAGCTAACAATTGATTTTAGTCTTGGTATACAATCCTATTAAGCATACATCTAACAGTTTATAGTGCAGAAAAATAAAACCCTAGTTTAAACTATTACATGGCTTTGGGAGAGATACATAAATATAAAAAATCCTGACAGAAAATATAAAGTGCAGAAAATAAACCTAAACTATTACAAGGCTTTAGCAGTTACATTATCTTTAGAAATTGTAAAATAATTGAAACGAAAAGATCAGAAGAATATTGAGTCTTTGAGATGAGAGGAGGATATGTTTTTTATCATGTTGTCATACTGGAATTCTTATCATTATTGCAGCCTTCAAAGTATCGGCGGAAACAGATTACAACTGATTAACCAACAATTTAATTCTCCATGGTGCCCTAAACTTCAATTCGATCGCCCAAATAGTTTGCTCACATCATACAAAACACAAATATGCAAAGTGATTAGATGTATCATGCGTATAAATATGAAATCAAAAAATTGAAAGAAAAAAACAAAAAACTAAACAAAAAAACAAATTTGGTTATGGCGTTTTATGAAGTTTGGGAGCAATGTGATGATTGGTACGCCTTCAGAGGAGTCTAAGGAATGTTCTTGGACCTTCAAACCTTCTTGAGAATGGTTGCAACCCTAAAACCGAATCCAACTTACTCTTGAGTTTTTTGAAGTTTTGTATGCTCTCTTTGATAATAAAAAATTCCTCTCTTTGACTTGTGGAGATGATAAGTATTTATAGAGGGTGTAATTTAGGTTGAGAAATTTGGGCCTTGTTGATGGATTTGAAGTTACTTGGAGGTGAAGAAAGGATATTTCTAATTTGGTCAAAATATTAGATTTTTCTTAATCATACCTAAGATCAAATATTTGATTTTTCAATATTTTTCTTAATTAAAATTGAATTTAAATGAAATAAATCGAATATAATATAAAATAAATATAAAAAATCAGATATTATGATCTATGGGTCATGCATGATCTTATAATTGAGTTTTTGGTTGGAAGAATATGGGCCCATTTGGAAGAAATTTGAGTTTTGGCCTTTTTTGCTTCATACACCTCCTCAAATTTGTCCAACTTCAACAATGCATAACTCCCTCAATTTTTATCCCATATAGGTGTTCTAGGACGTTTTAGAAATATTAGAGTGTCCTCTAACTACTCCTTTTGGTACCATGCCACTTGATCTTCCATTTTTAAGTTATGAGCTTTTGAAAAAATTGACTTTTTGTTGACTTTTAAAAGGACCTATAATGTCTTGCCTCATATCTTTCAAATGAAGCATTTTTGGCCTTGGCTTGTGAAACACAAAGTTGTATAGAATTGAATTTCCTTTATAATGAGCTTTGGATGGGAAAAAATTTATGAATCATGTGATAGTTATGGCTGGTCAAAGTACAATTGACTTTTCCTGCACAAAATCCTAATTTAGTAACTCTTGATTCTTTTGATGATTCTGAGGTTTTCTTGATGAATCATGATAAAAACTTGATCAAATGATGAATTTCACCTCATAATATTGATGTTGACCAAAAATATTGAAGTTTGACTATGTGTTTACCACAATTAACTTTTTGACCAAGTTAACTGATTTTTGAGTATCTGAGCATCTGACTGACCAAACTTGTAGGGAAAGTCTTGAAACTTGACATGAGGATTCTTTGAAGTATATGGGACACCATGAAGTCCATTAGAAGCTTTCGAAGTCCAATTTTCTTTGAGAAACTCAAAACCCTAATTTAAGATGCATTACTTTGGAGGAGGCTTTGTCTGATGAAACCTTGAATCCTTTTGAGCAATTGTGAATCTTGTGAATCTTAAGAGACATCTTGAGACACATTATCTTGAATACGTGAGGGAAATTTTGTGGTACAACAAAACCAATCTATTTTCATTTTCATGTTATACTAACTATCCATATAATTACATGTATAACTCCCTTCTCATTGTCTTTAACCACACCACTTCAATTCCTAATCAGTACTATATAATTTAAGTAATTTTAAAGAATTTTTCAGAATTAATTTATGACATTTTTCACTCCAGGTCTTGCTAAGCGAGGGGGCTTTCTCGCTAAGCTGGCAACTCTCTGAATTTTCACTCTTCCAAGATTCGACCTACTCACTAAGTGAGCTCTGCAATTTTCGCAGTTCTCCCTTCTGCGATTTGCACTCAAACCACTACAAAATTACTTCTCCAAAACACAAATTTCAGCCATAAAATTACATAATTACTCATATTATCATCTAATTCATATAATTAGCATACAACAACAACAAATTACCAATGATTTAACACAATTCTGACTCAATCAACAAAACCCCAAACCTCTAATCATCAACCTACCTAACTCTGATTATAGAACCCTTAAGAGACGGAAGAATCCCATCCTTACCTTGGTTTTGACGAGAATTTCCCTTCTTCTCCGCGGATCCTTCACCTAGCTCTTGACTTTTTCCTTCTTCTTCTCTCTGCTTTCACGATCGTTTCTCGTTCACCAAAAATGCGATTCCCTTTTCTCTTTTCCTTAATTCCAACATAACCCCTAAGACCCAACCTATGATCTTCCACATTTACCCTTACTATTTTCACCAAATGACCGCCTTACCCTTACCTCTTATTATTCCAATTTATTTTATTTTATCCAATAATAATATTATTCAATATAATATAATTCCCTTAATTAATATTATACTAAATAATAACATATTCCTCTGCACACTAAAAAAACCACAATCCAATCAAAATAATTAAATAAAATTTGGGGCGTTACAACTCTCCCCCACTAAAAAGGTTTTCGTCCTCGAAAACTTACCTCATGCAAAGAGATTTGGATACAACTATCGCTTCATGCTCTCCAATTCCCAAGTCATGTGCCCACCAGCAGCTCCTCCCCAAACCACCTTCACAAGGACAATCTCCTTGCCTCTCAATTGCTTTACCTCACTATCATCAATTTGTTCTAATAATGCTTCAACAGTAAGATTATCTCTTACCTCAAATTCATCCATCGGTATCACATGTGACGGATCTGGAACATACTTCCGAAGCTGCAAGACATGAAACACATCATGCAAATTGGACAATCTATGTGGTAACGCCAATCTATAAGCAACGGGTCCAACTCTTGCTGAAATCTGGTACGAACCAATAAATTTAGGAGTAAGCTTTCTCGATTTCAAAGCTCGTCAAACACCAGTCACCGAAGTAACCCTGAAAAACACATGGTCTCCTTCTTGAAATTCAAGATCTTTCCTTCTCTTGTCATGGTGAATCTTCTGCCTAATCTGTGAAGTTCTCATCTTATCTCGAATCAACTTCACCATCTTAGTAGTCTGCTACACAATATCAGGTCCAAGTACAACACTCTCACCTGACTCATGCCAACACAAAGGTGTCTAACATATTCGACCATACAAAGCTTCAAACAGCGCCATTCCGATAATGGAACGATAATTGTTGTTATAAGTGAACTCGATCAAAAACAAGTGACTATCCCAAGAACCTCCTTGTTCAAGTATACAAACCCTCAACAAATCTTCCAAAGATTGTATCTTCCTCTTTGTCTGTCCATCAGTCTGAGGATGATAAGCTGAACTCAACTTCAACTTCGAACCTAATACCTCTTGCAAACTCTCCCAAAATCTAGAAGTGAACCGTGAATCTCTATCCGACACAATATTCAACGGTATTCCATGTAACTTCATAATCACACTGATATATATCTCTTCCAATCTCTACAAAGAATAAGTAATACCAATCAAAATAAAATGCGTTGACTTAGTCAACCTATCAACAATCACCCAAATAGCATTGTGTCCTCTTGGAGTAGTAGGTAACCCCGTAACAAAGCCCATTGATATTTTATCCCATTTCCACTCGAGAATATCCAACAGTTGCATCAAACCAATAGGTTTCTGATGTTCCACCTTTGACTTCTGACAAGTCAAACATGCATAAACAAACTGAGCCACGTCTCACTTCATACCAGGCCACCAAAATATCTTCTTCAAATCCTGATATATTTTCGCCACTCCTAGACGAATACTCAGACCATTTCTATGCCCTTCTTCAAGTATCATTCTCTTCAATTCAACATCATCAAGAATACAGATACGATCCCGAAATTTAAGTACTCCATGTTCATCAACTCGAAACTCATTATTTGCAACTCGTTCATCATTAACCATCAAGTCTACCAATTTCACATCTAACTTTTGACTTTCCCGTACACAATCAAGGAAATCATTGTTAACTTTCAGCATTCCCAACATCACACTATGAGGTGTCTGTTCACAAACCAAACTCATATCTCTTAATTGTTCAATCAACTCCAATTCTCTAGCCATCATAATTGACATATGCAATGTCTTCCAACTTAAGGCATCATCTACAACATTAGCTTTACCGAGATGATAGTTTAAACTAAATTCATAATCCTTCAGAAATTCCAACCAACGCCTTTGCCTCATATGCAGCTCTTTCTGATCAAACAAATATTTCAAACTCTTATGGTTACTAAACATCTCAAATATCGAACCATACATGTAACACGGTAGGAGAACTGACTTTTAGTTTTTGTCACAAAATATGTTGTGGTAAGCAAGAGTCGCCACCGAATTTTATTTCATCCAATTAGGAAAGGCATAAAAGAACAGGAAAGACCTTTAAAATATTTTGAGTTCGAGGGGTAAGTTATACAAAGGGAAGGTGTTAGCACCCTTTGTATCCATGGTATTCCATGGGCTCTTAATTTCTTAGCTCACTTTATTTTTTTGTTTGAAAAGTGTAATGTGTGAAAAATATTTTCGTAAAGATTTAACTTTGTAATGATTCTCGTATGAATGTATACAAAGTGTTTACTTTGATTGTAAGTATTTTGAAAAAGAGTGGGGTGTAAAAATTATTTGTTTTTGAAAGGTTTGAGCAAGCATTAAGAGTTACTTACCCTAAGTTGTAAGGTCTTTCTTGTTATTCCATTTCCTTAGGGATAGAATTGTCCTTACCATTAGTTAGTAAGTAGTCGTATCCTTGGATTTGAAGGGACATGCGTAGGGTCATCGTTATGGTCATAGAAGGCAACATGTAGGGATACCTTAACAACTCGAAGGGACTATCATCATTTTCGTAGGGACAAGATTATTTATTCGAAGGCAACTCGAAGGGTCATCGAGGGACTATGACTTTTTCGTAAGGACAAGATCATTTATTCGAGGGCAACTCGAAGGTTCATCGAGGGACTATGATATTTTTCGTAGGGACAAGATCATTTATTCGAAGGCAACTTTGAAGGGACAACGAGAAACTATGATCTTTTATTCGAAAGGCAACCATGATGATTTATTTCTTTAGGCAACAAGTTAAGGTATCCATATGTCCGAGGGACTTGACCATATTTCATAAGGCAACAAAGAGAGGTTATCCTAGAGGTGTAAGTGTATTTAATTCAATTATTTTAGTCTTGAAAATTAGGGTTCGCTAACGGTTGATTTTAGTCTTACCATACAATCCTATTAAGCATACATCTAACAATTTATAATCCGGAAAATAAACCTTAATTTAAACTATTACATGGCTTTTGGAGAGATACATAAATAAAAACCTAACCGAAAATGTAAAGTGCGGAAAATAAACCTAAGTTATTACTAGGCTTTAGCAGTTACATTATTTAAGAAAGAAAATCGGGTGAGAAAAATAAATCCACTTATTACAAGTTTTCACGTAACCTATACAATTATCCTAAAAAATAAAATAGAGCAGAAAAATATAAAGGAAATATTGATTAAGATTTTGATTAATTGATTTTTATTAAAAAAATGTTTGATAAAAAAATAGAATTAGTTTAATGAAATAAATTAAATTTGAATTAATTATGTAAAAGTAAATATTTTTTGATGTTTTATGTTTTTATGAAAATAATGATATTATTAAGTTATTTTTTTATTGGTTAGAAAAATATTCATTTAAATTAGGTGATTATTTGAAGAAAAAAAAATAAGGCATATAAACAAAGAAAAAAGAAAAGGTTCAAAAATAGAGGGAGGGACGATGAGAATAATCCTTTGAGTTCATTGGTTCATTCAATTTGGTCTGAAATTGCTTCTAGCTAGGGTTCCCCAAACTCACGGCTTCCAACCCTAACAATGGCAGATCATCTTGCACCTAAACTTTAATTCGATTGCCTAGATAGCTTGCTCACATCATACAAAACACAAATATGCAAAGAGATTAGATGTATCATGTGTAAAAGTATGAAATCAAAAAATTGAAAAATAAACAAAAATAAATAAATTCGGTTATGGCATTGTAAGAGTCATTGGAGCTAGGTGATGATTGGGACACCTTCAGAGGAACCTCAGGAACGTGTTTGAACCTTCAAATCTCCTTGAGAATGACTGCAACCCTAAAACTGAATCATACTTACTCTTGAATTTTTTGAAGTTTTGTATGCTCTCTTTGATCAAAAAATTTGTCCTCCTGCTATCTGAAGGTGTTATGTATTTATAGAGGAAGGATTTAGGTCAACTTGTGGGCTTGGGTTCAATTTATTTTGGGATGATAGGATTTGATTGAAATTTGATTTGAAAACTTTCTATTTAGGTCATATTTGGCCATCATATCTTTCTCCTCTTGTTTTTCACGAATTTTGGATCAAATATTATGTAAATAAATCTTATAATCTGATCCCAAAATAAGCCAAAGATCAAATATTTGATTTTTCAATATTTATTTTAATTAAAATTGAATTTAAAGGAATTAAATCCAGTAAAATATAAAATAAACAAAGAAAATCAAAATATATGACTTATAGGTCGTGGATCAACTTAATATTAAGTTTGGATTGTGAAAAGATAGGCCCATTTGGCAAAAACTCAAGTTTGGTCATTGTTTGCTTTATACACCTCCTCAAATTTGCTCAACTTTAACAATGCACAACTTCGTCAATTTTTATCGTATGAATGTGCTCTTAGACTTTTTAGAAACCTTAAAGTGTCCTTTAATCACTCCTTTTGGTCCCATGTCCATATGATCTTCCATGTTCAAGTTATGAGCTTTTGAAAAAGTTGACTTTTTGTTGACTTTTTAGAGGACTTGTAATGTCTTGGCCCATATCTCTCAAATGAAACATTTATGGCCTTGGCTTGTGAGACAGAAAGTTGGAAGGAATTGAATTTCCTTTAAAATGAGCTTTGGATGGGAAATTTTTGATGAATCATGTGAAAGTTAGAGCTGGTCAAGGTACAGTTGACTTTCTCCTTAAGAAACTCTAATTTAGCAACTTTTTCCTTGTAATGAATTTGAGGTTTTCTTGATGAATCATGATTAACCCTTGATCAAATGATGAATCTTACCTCATAATCTTGATGTTGACAAAAAATATTGAAGTTTGACTGTATGTTAACCATAATTGAGTTTTTACCCAAGTTAATTGATTATTGATCATCTGAGCATCTGACTAACCAAACTTGTAGGGCAATTCTTGAAACTTGACATGAGGATCCTTTGAATAATATGGGATACCATGAAGTCCAATTGAGGCTTTGGAAGTCCATTTTTCTTTGAGAAACACTAAACCCTAATTTGAGATCTATTGCTTAGGATGAGGCTTTGTTTGATGAAACCTTAAGTTCCTTTGAGCAATTGAGAATCTTATAAACATTAGGAGACCTATTGAGACATATTGTCTTGAAGATATGAGGGCAAATTTTGGGGTACAACAATACACATAATGCCTCCAAATCTTTAAGACAAAAACCATAGTTGCTATCTCCAAATCGTGAGTAGGATAATTCCTCTCATGAATTCTCAACCGACGCGAAGCATACGACACTACCTGAAAATCATGCATTAACACTCCACCCAAACCCATCAAATAAGCATCACAATAAACCACAAACGGTTCATCTGCTTTTGGCAAAATCAAAACTGGGGAAGTAGTCAACTTCTTCTTTAGCTCAATGAAATTATTCTCACACTAGGAATCCCATAAAAATGCTTTATTCTTACAAGTCAATTGGGTCAACGGAAGTGCCAACTTCGAAAATCCTTCAATAAATCTTCGATAGTAACCAGCTAATCCCAAGAAACTTATACTTTTTGTCATTGACTTCGGAGTCTCCCATTGTAGCATTACATCTACCTTGTATGGATCCAAAGTAATCCATTTTTCCGAAATCACATGACCAAGAAAGCTCACCTATTTCAACTAGAATTCACACTTCGAAAATTTAGCATACAACTTCTTCTCTTTCAATACTTGCAACACAATTCGCAAATATTCAGCGTGTTCTTCTTCTGACTTAGAGTAAATCAGAATATCATCTATAAAAACAACAACAAATTGATCCAAACACCCATGAAAAATCTTATTCATATACTCTATGAATACACCAGGTGCATTAGTAACTCCAAATTGCATCACTACATATTCACAATGTCCATATTGTGTCTTAAAAGAGGTCTTCTGAACATCTTCATCCTTCACTCTTATCTAGTTATAACCCGATCACAAATTGATCTTACTAAACACAAGAGCACCAACTAACTGATTCATCAGATCATCTATCCTTGGAAGCGTATACTTGTTTTTTATTGTCACCTTATCTAGTTTTATGTAATCGATACAAAACCTCATGCTACCATCTTTCTTCTTCACCAACAATATCGGTGCTCACCACGAAGATACATTAGGTCTCACAAACTTCTTTTTTAACGTTTCTTCTAACTGTTTCTTCAATTCAAATAACTCGGAAGCCGACATACGATACGGTGCCATTGAAATAGGTCTTGTTCCTGGCAGAAGATCAATACTGAACTCCACCTCTCTCTCTCTCTCTGGCGGCACATCAACAACATCATCTGGAAATACTTCTGGGAAATCTCTCACCACTTCTAATTCACTAATTTCCATATCCTTCTCCACTGACAATGATGCAAATAATTCAAAAACTTTCATTTCTTCATTCAAAAGCTCTTTCAACTCTCGAGCAGACAAATAACTTGTTTCTTCATCCTCTTCATCAGGAGTAAGGAATCGAACCGACTTACTGAAACAATTAATATGAACATGGTTATACTCCAACCAATTCATACCAAGAATCACGTCAAAGCCTCCCAACAGTAAGAAAATAAAATCCACACCAAATTCCTTACCATAAATCGATAACGGGAAATTCAAACATACGAGAGAAGTAGTTAACGACTCATCAGCAGAAGTCTCGATAACCATCTCTCCTTTCATCGGAGAAATAACAAGTCCTAACCTCCTCACACAATCAATAGAAATAAAATAGTGTGTAACACTGTGTCAATCATAGCAATCAACGATATACTATTAATATAACAAGTACCTCTGATCAAACGATCCTCACTGGAAGTCTGTGACCATGTCAAAGCAAACACCTTTCCTCCAGTTGCATTTTTCTTTGGCTTCTAAAAATAAGTACTGATGTGACGTTGCTCCCCCACATTGTAGCAAGTAACCAGATTAGTTTTGCACTCAACAATCAAGTGTCTAGACTGACCATAGTTGAAACATTCTTCACCTCACGCGTGCACTCACTGACACGATGACCCAACTCATCACACTATAACACTTTAAAGAAGTAGTATCACCTCTCCCACTTGGCCTTATGCCTTCAACCTGTTTTGTTTACCCTTATCATCCGGAGCTACATAAGGTTTCCCATGATGCATCTATTTTTTTCCTTCCTCTCTCAGATAAACGCTTGAAATGCTCAAATCGAGCCTTGTTGTCTTCCTAAAATATCCTACAACAATCTACTAACTCCAGAAATATTCGGATTCTATGATAGCCAATAGTCTGTTTAATCTCAGCCTCAAACCATTCTCGAACTTGACACATTTAGAGAACTTAGTAGTCACCTCATTATAATGCAGATAAAACTTCGCCAGATCAGTAAACTTAGCAGCATACTCAGGTCACTGGCATACTTCCTTGTTTCATCTTTCGAATCACGATATCCTTCTTTCCCCAAACAACTTCAGGAAAATACTTTCTCAGAAATTCTCTTCTAAAACACAGCCCAGGTGACTGCCTCACCAGACGCATCCAATCATTGACGAGTGCGAACCCACCAATCATCAGCTTCAACTCCAATCTGTGCGCACCCAACCGCACCTCACTTCCTTCCAAACACTTCATCACCCTGAAGATCCTCTCGATCTAATTGAGATAATCATGTGCTCCGTCAGGTTCATACTTCCCCTTCAATATAGGAGGATCATTCTTCCTGAACTCATCACTTTCGCGATCCCCAACATTCATCGGATTTTGCACAACCTTTGCCATCACCTGCATAAACAGCGACAAGTGCCATCATCGTTTCTCCCCAACCATTCTAAATCTGTCACAAAAAAAATCCAACCATGATTTAGAAATCAACAAAAACAATGCTCAACACTCAACAACAACACAACAACTCAACGATTCAACTACTTGGTCGGACGAAACGACCTGCTCTGATACAACTTTGTAACACCCAAACAACCGCACAGATTTTTTTTATGAAATCAGAGTAATTTAAATTTCATCAAATTATTTGAGTCTCATAATTCAACAACCACACACGACTCAAGTGATACCGTTTTACAAATTTGTTCAACACATAGCGGAAAACTTTCAAATAACATATAAAGTAATAACTCTATTACAAAATGTTTTTCTTAAAAACGTGAAAAACAAAACTTCGTCTTGACACCCAAAGCGACGTATCAGAGCCAACTCCTAAAGACGCGAAGTACACCGACTTCACTGACCATCACTCGACTTATACGGGTAACATTCGAACAGAAGGGGTGAGATACTCACATCACGAAAGAGTAAAATAATAAGAATAAACAAGTATCATAATTAAACGCCACTTCTCAACAACCACAACAACAACTACACAATCACATCATACACCAC
>CAWYPZ010000276.1:127500-142500 GCA_963966055.1 Lathyrus aphaca | reverse complement strand
GTCGCCACCTAATTCTATTTATTCTACGAGAGAAAAGGAAGATATAGACACAACCTAAATAAAGGATAAGAATGGTCAACGAAACCACTAATCTAAGTTCGGGAGTCAGTTACGCAAGAGGAAGGTGTTAGGCACCCCTCACGTCCGTTGTACTCAACGGGAACCTCTTAGTCTAGTTTGCGCTTTAACTTGTTAACTTGTTATTATTGTCTTCTTTTAATGATTAAGTATCGATATTCGTTTATTACTTATTATGGGGAAAGGTTAAGTTTTTTATTATTGTGACGGAGAGATAGTTAATTTTTATTTATTGTGCTCGCGAAGGATTAAAATCCCCGTGCCTACGTATTCCCCTGTGCAATGGGAAAGTCAGAGCTTCGTAGTTCGTGCTACTACGATTTGTGTTTTTTATAGAACGACTGTTTGAAAATGCATTCTACTGCTAAGCGTTGGCTTATCTGCTCGCGATAGGAGACTGAAGCGCTAGCTTGTTTGAGAGATAGAATGATCTAAACAATGTTCGTTTTGAGAAAAGATGTTTGATCTTTGTTAAGGGTGTTTTAAAACGAGAGGGCGAATAAACCATGCGTGGGGCTAGCCCATGTTGCGGTTGTATTCAAGAACGTGCGGAGTGCGAGACTCCGGAGTTCAGTTACTCGCTAATTAATTATGAAAATGATTTGAATTGGTTGGTAAGTTTTAATTTGTATTTGAAAGAAAGAGACAAGTCGTCACCTTTAAGAGAAGTATCTCACCTATTCCACCACAAACGTTTGAGAAATGAGAAATCGAAAGAAGCTTTAAACTTGGATATAAGATCGACAAGCAATGCCACATTCTTTCTTTTTGAGAATAAATAAAATCGGAAGAAGCTTTAAACTTGGATATAAGATCGACAAGCAATGCCACGTTCTTCCTTTGAAAGTAATTGTTTTGTAAGATTTTTGTTTGTGTTTGCGGGGATAGGAGGAACAACCTTCCTATGGAGATGAATCATGCCTGATCCTTTAAGATTATTGAATTGTTTTGAATACGAATGGTGATTGAACCAACGCATGGGGCTAGCCCATTTGCGGTTCAATCCAGAACGTGCGGAATGCTAGACTCCGGAGTCCCTTTTTTCCATAAATTAATTTAAATGAATTGGATTATTTTTATACGAAATGGTGATTGAACCAACGCGTGGGGCTAGCCCATTTGCGGTTCAATCCAGAACGTGCGGCATGCTAGACTCCGGAGTTCCTTTTTTCCATAAATTAGTTAAGATGAATTGATAAGTCGTGCAGATGGCGATCACTTGGTAATCGACTTACGTGTGTGCAGAGGCGGGCGTATTAATTACCAACTTGGCGTTGGACCAAGAGATTAATATTTTTCGAAATAATTCTTATCTAGGCTTTTGAAATGTTATTTTCATGCTCTGCTTAACCATGGAATTCATATTTGCATTAATCACATATTATTATTAACATGACTAACTAATGGGCAAGAAGATAAATTAAAATAAATCAAATAACTAAACCAGGGAAAATAAATAAATAAATAAATAATCAACTAACTAATCTAATTGTAACAATTTATTAATAGTTAACAAAGCAATTAAACTAGACCATTAATCATAATTATCATAAATATAAAAGCTTCACTAAAAAAAAACTTGAAAGAAACAATATGAGTAATATTATTAAAAAAGAAACAAAAAGAAATCCCAACAAAGGGGCTGGTCCAAACCCGGGCGGCGCATGAACCGGTCAAAAAACCATGAACCGGTCAAAGGCTAAAAAGAGGGTTTTGAAAACCCTAAAAGACACAAGCCAGAAACAGCAAAAGCAAAAATCTTGAAGGAATAAATGATCAAACAACAAAAAATAGAACCAACGCTCAGTTTCCTCTCCCATTCTCCTCGACGCGTTTCCCCCAAATCAATTTAACTCACTCCCATCACTATAAACCCTCTCAATCTCGTTTTCTCATCAACTTCACCATCAAAACAAACAATCAGCTCACGCCGCTCACCTCTCAAAACCTCGCCATCAATCGCTCATCCTCACAACGTTTCTCTAAAAAAATCTCTCCCCTTCGATTCCCTTACCATAAACAACACAAACAGAGACAAAATTGAATAAAGATGATGAGTTGACGGCTAAACAAACATGTATCAAAACCTAATTCCAAATTCATGCGAAAACCGGGGTCGATTTCCCCTGGAAAGGCTCAATCATGAAAGAAGAAAACCCTAAATTTATCAATCAGAAATTCAAGCCAAGAATTGATACTGTTAAAGGTATAACAACGTCATAACGAAAAAAGATGCACTCTTAAGAGAGGGCCGATCAAAGAGAGGATTTAAGGTACCTCACGAAGACCTTTGATCGTCGAGCTTGTACGAATGTGCTTCAGGTACTGTTGACCTTCGTTTTCCTCATTTCCATGTAATTCTCATCTATGTGTGGTTCACATTTTGTTTCGGTCTTCGTCTCGCTCAACGCATCTCAGGTTTCCATGGCTCCTCAGGTTCACTGCGGTCGAAGGTGGTGGTCCGGCTTCGACGGATTCGGTGATGGCGCGAGGTCGCAGCTTCGGATGTTCTATGACGATTTGTGCGTTGAAAGAGGAAAGGGGCTTGAATTGCTGTTATGAAACTGAGTTACGCCGAAGGTAACCAAGGTGAATATCTATTCACATCTGCTGATAGTTGATTGATTTCTTTGTAATTTTGTTCTGAACTCTTCTGAGTTTGTTTCAGGTTTCGGTATAATGGGGGAAATGGAAGTAGTTTTGGTGATGAAGGAAGGCCAGGTCCTGGTGATGAGATGCAGTGGTGGAAGGGGTGAGTTTCTGGTTTATTTCGTTTTCGATTCGTCGTTCAAGGTTTTGAATGCGGGTTTGTTTGTTGGTTTTGGATGAGAAAATGAAAGGTGTCAATGAACAATGCCTATGTTTTTTGCAGGTTTTGGAGAAGGTTGTTTTGGAGTTTCTAGGAAGGGTGTGCTACTAGTGATGATGGATGTAGAAGATGAAGGGTGGTCAAAATCGACGGAGGTTGGAGGGTTGTGGGAAGTGTGAGTTTATTGTTATGCTTTTTTCTGGTTTTCTTATGACTGCACTCTTGTCTTGCGTATTAGTATGCGGTTAGGTCATTTTTGAAGACTGCTTGTTTTTTTGTGTGCGTGGCTGTTATTTGTGCTGTGATTGTTTCCGGTTTTTTTTTGGTAGCTTCACTTCAGTTTTGATGAAGTTTGTGATGGTTTTCTATATGAAGTTGTGGCTGGAATTTTGTGTCTGGTCTGTTGAGTTTTTTTTGTGATTTTAAGTGTTTGGTGTTGGTTCTGGATTCTTGTTGGCTAGGTTATTTCGTCATTGGCCTGCTATTTTTTTGTGTGGCGAAATTGTGGTTCAGTTGCAAGTTGTTGGGTTAGTTTTGTGTGAATGAAGTTATGGATGACACTGTGTTTTTTTTTTGTGGCTGCCCCCCTCTTCCTTGTTAACTGATAAAACCGTCCTTATATGGGGCTGGAATTAGGGTTTTAGGGATTTTGAAAAAAATGAAAACTTGCTAGCTAAGTTTGGCTGAGTTTTGGGGGGGAAAAAAGTCTGAGTTTGAGAGTGACGGGTGAGGACAAGACAGGCTAGAAATTTGCAGCAGGTCTGCTGCATTTAACTACAAATTTTGTTTGTTTGTGAAGTGTGAAAAAGGTCCCTGCTACTTTGCTGTGTGAAGCTGTACTAACTGAATATTTCCTTTTTTTAATTCTATTTGACATGAAATAGGCTAAAAAGTGATGACAGTGAATAAGTGATTTTGAGAAATAAGTATGATATGTTTGGACTGAGTTTGTAATTGAAATTGGTGAATGCTGGTGAGTGAAAACTGAACTGAAAAATGTGTTTATGTTTGAATGTATTGCCTTTGCAACTTCGCTTTTTTGAATTTGTATCTCCTTTGATGTTTGGAAACGGCAATGAGTTCAAACGGTTTATGCACAAAATGATATATGATCATGTGAATGAGTCCTGGTTTTGCTTAAATGAACTTGATTGAATGAAAGTTAATCTCCTCCTCTTTTTTTCATGTGGTGATGATGGGAGTGACAAAACTCGAAAATGAAGGACTCACAAACAATCATGGATTTGGTAAGAAGAACCCTGAAGATTCAACGTCGAGTTTGGTACCAATCAAGGCTACTCCTGGGAAGAGGGAAACAAACATGGACTAGGCATATATATATATTCATCCTAGACAAAATTGAAATCTGTTTCTTGTAACTTTAAAATACTCAGATATTTGAAATGTAAACCTTTTGGAAATTTTTGACATTCACAATACCGAAGGATGTCGCCTCATAATGATTTGGTTATTAATTCAAATAAAGGTTTGAAAAAAAACCTTTAATCACGACTTGAAAACAAACCCTAGGACATGAATTGACCACGATTTGAATTACTTGAGACAACATTTGAAACTAACTTAGGACCAAGGCTTAAAATAATCAACTCGAGACAAAGGCTTGAAAAAGAACTTGATTGATTAATCCAACCTTGAACTTGAACTTTAAATGAAACGCATTGAGATGAAATGGATTTAGAAAAAAAAAGAAATTCGGAATGGTAAGAAAAAAAATGGATTTGAAATTGAATTGCGGCATGAAACGAACTTGAAATTCAAAATCCTTTTAAAAGAAAATGGTACTTGATGAGATGTTCGGGAACCATAAAATTAAATCGAAGAATGGATTGAAACTTGAAATGGAGCTAACGCTTGAAATTTAGGAAACAACTTATAAATAAAGTTGGAATTTGGACATAGAAAAATTGAGATGAACATGAAATAAAGATTTGAAATTGGTGACTTGAACATGGATAGAAAAATAGGAATTAAAAACTTAAAATGAAACATGCACCTGGTCTGAAATAGAACTTAGAACTTGGAATACCACTTGGAGTGAAAATTTGAAAATTGTCTTGAAATGACTTACAACTTGGAATTGGAAATAACTAAAAGAGATCAGTACTTAGGAAATCGATAAGAACATATATAAACAATTATTGTCACGATGAAACAAAGAATCAAGGTCGCTTTGGGATTTATTTTTTTCCAAGTACTAAAAGGAATTTGTTTAACAAGAAAACATCCAAACCTCATATCGGCAATCCTCACTGTTCTCTATAACATTCAACATGCCTGAGTATGTATCGTGATGTGTAAAAGATGAGGTGAATGAATAGTATGAAATGGGAGGTGATGACCTGACGCGAAATTTCTGGTCAAAATTTAGGGTATGACAGCTGCCCCTATTTAATCATCCCCAACCTGAATGTTCAAGTAAAAAAGAGATTTGTTCTTTTGAACATTCGAGGTGGAAGATGATTAAATATCAGAATACCCGAAATTTTGACCGAAGATGCAAATGAAATGATATGATGTGCAATGCAACAGTGCAAGACAAAAGCTACAATGCTATTGGGAAGAAAAGTTGACCCTACTGGGGATTAGACGCCCATGATTGGAGTGCAATCCACACCGGGAATTTTTCCACCTTGAGCGAAGTCAGACGACAACCGTCCACAGGTCCTAAGATGACTCGAATCTTTGAACGAAATTCCACTTTGAGGAAATCTACTGCCGAGATTTGAAACCTCATTTGGAAATACCTTATGTTGGTGTATCAATAACGGAACAGAAATCTACTGCCGAGATTCTGAAGCGAAAACCAAATCTTCCGAAGTCTACTGGAGATTTAATTGCCGAGATTACCAGAGAATCTAAGAATGAGATACCTTCTGCCGAGGTATCAAAATGAACCAAAAATCTACTGCCGAGATCTTGGAACAAAAACAAATTCTGTTGAAGTCTGCTGGAGATCTACTGCCGAGATTACCAGAGAATCTAAGAATGGAATACCTTCTGCCGAGGTATCCTAAATGAACCAAAAATCTACTGCCGAGATCTTGGAACGGAAAACAAATTCTGTTGAAGTCTGCTGGAGATCTACTGCCGAGATTACCAGAGAATCTAAGAATGAGATACCTTCTGCCGAGGTATCAAAATGAACCAAAAATCTACTGCCGAGATCTTGGAACGAAAACAAATTCTGTTGAAGTCTGCTGGAGATCTACTGTCGAGATTACCAGAGAATCTAAGAATGAGATACCTTCTGCCGAGGTACCAAAATGAACCAAAAATCTACTGCCGAGATCTTGGAAGAAATAAAAGGAAATACCTGTTGTCAAATCTTCTGCCGAGATTCAACTAAGGATGCCATTGAACAAACTCTCACCATACTTCCCTTCTTCTGAAAGAGACAGCCATATGATGGAGAAACAACTTCACACTCAAACTTCTCAACTTGTCTGGAAGAGATAAACATTTGACGGAAATTGGAAAATTCACAACAAACTTCTCAACTTGTATGGAAGAGATAGCCATTTGACGGAAATTGGAAAATTCACAACAAACTTCTCAACTTGTATGGGAGAGATAGCCATTTGTTGGAGAAACAAAAGAGATTCATATCAAACTTCTCAACTTGTATGGAAGAGATAGCCATTTGATAGAACATTCATCAAACTTCCCTTCTTCTGAAAGAGACAGCCATATGATGAAGAAACAACTTCACGCTCAAACTTCTCAACTTGTCTGGAAGAGATAGCCATTTGACGGAAATTGGAAAATTCACAACAAACTTCTCAACTTGTATGGAAGAGATAGCCATTTGTTGGATAAGTAAAGAGATTCATATCAAACTTCTCAACTTGTATGGAAGAGATAGCCATTTGATAGAACATTCATCAAACTTCCCTTCTTCTGAAAGAGACAGCCATATGATGAAGAAACAACTTCACGCTCAAACTTCTCAACTTGTCTGGAAGAGATAGCCATTTGACGGAAATTGGAAAATTCACAACAAACTTCTCAACTTGTATGGAAGAGATAGCCATTTGTTGGATAAGTAAAGAGATTCATATCAAACTTCTCAACTTGTATGGGAGAGATAGCCATTTGATAGAATTTGGAAAGAATCACGACAAACTTCTCATCTTGTCTGGATGAGATGCCATTTGCCGAACAAACTTCTCACCTTGTCTAGATGAGATGCCATTTGTTGGAAAAAATAAAAAGGATCACGACAAACTTCCCACCTTGTCTAGATGAGATGCCATTTGCCGAACAAACTTCTCACCTTGTCTGGATGAGATGCCATTTGTTGAAAATTGGAATCACGACAAACTTCCCACCTTGTCTGGATGAGATGCCATTTGCCGAACAAACTTCTCACCTTGTCTGGATGAGATGCCATTTGTTGAAAATTGGAATCACGACAAACTTCCCACCTTGTCTAGATGAGATGCCATTTGCCGAACAAACTTCTCACCTTGTCTGGATGAGATGCCATTTGTTGAAAATTGGAATCACGACAAACTTCCCACCTTGTCTAGATGAGATGCCATTTGCCGAACAAACTTCTCACCTTGTCTGGATGAGATGCCATTTGTTGGAAAAAATAAAAAGGATCACGACAAACTTCCCACCTTGTCTAGATGAGATGCCATTTGCCGAACAAACTTCTCACCTTGTCTGGATGAGATGCCATTTGTTGAAAATTGGAATCACGACAAACTTCCCACCTTGTCTGGATGAGATGCCATTTGCCGAACAAACTTCTCACCTTGTCTGGATGAGATGCCATTTGTTGAAAATTGGAATCACGACAAACTTCCCACCTTGTCTAGATGAGATGCCATTTGCCGAACAAACTTCTCACCTTGTCTGGATGAGATGCCATTTGTTGAAAATTGGAATCACGACAAACTTCCCACCTTGTCTAGATGAGATGCCATTTGCCGAACAAACTTCTCACCTTGTCTGGATGAGATGCCATTTGTTGAAAATTGGAATCACGACAAACTTCCCACCGTGTCTAGATGAGATGCCATTTGCCGAACAAACTTCTCACCTTGTCTGGATGAGATGCCATTTGTTGAAAATTGGAATCACGACAAACTTCCCACCGTGTCTAGATGAGATGCCATTTGCCGAACAAACTTCTCACCTTGTCTGGATGAGATGCCATTTGTTGAAAATATAAATTCATACCAAACTTCTCCGCTGAACAGGGGAGATGCCATTTGATAGAACAGAAACCTTGCTGAGGATGAACAAATTGCTCGAAAAGAGAATGTCATCTGTTGATTCACTGGGAAACCCGTGGATAAGAAACAAGCTTCTCAAATAAGGAGACGGCCACTTGTTGATTCCACTTAGAAGTTCTAGGACAAAACAAGCTTCTCGAATAAAGAGACTGCCACTTGTTGTCAGGTATAGGTAATCCAAGGGAATGTTGTTGTAACACTTCTGGAGAGCAAAATTCGTCTTCAACGGGATCCTCCAACAAATTCCTTCTGGGAAATTAAGCATCCAGAAGGTGCAAAATAAATGCACTTCTCAATTGGTAGTTCGATTATCAAAAATTGCCAACGACCAAAATTCAATCCAGGAACGAGCTGGAAAGAAACTGTCAAGCAGGACACTAACCCAGGAGGAATAAACTCAATTGGGGATTAACCCTATCCAAGCGTGGAAAGGGGAACTAAAGCAAAAGTCTTCCACGAGGGTAAGAACTCAGTGGGGAATTAGAAAGAATGTACATTTTCTGCCTAAGGCTGACAACTCTATTTCGAGAGAGACACATCACTTGGGGATAAACGCGACCAAGGTGAAGGAGGTATGCATTAATGAATGCGACATGAATATGCATATGACTATGAATTCATTTATGATGTACATGTATGTATATGCGTTGTGTTTATGCTGACAGACAGACAAAGCAGACACAAGAGGTGAACTGGTGATGAAATAAACATCACAACAAAACGGATACTCGACCAATCTCGTAAAAATGTACGCAATCACTGAAGATAGGGTAGAGAGCCATCCATGGAACAAGGTCCTGCTTACAAAGCCCAAATCTCTTTGAGGAGGAAAAGATACTTCATTTGGGAAATAAACCCAGGCAAGTCTTCTAACTTCAACATCTATCAGGAGGAAGTAACCATACAAACTACGTTTGCTTAGGGTGAAGTAAATTTGTACTCCGTTGGGGAGAGAAAATCAAATTCAGCTGGAGAAGCTAGAATCAAGGCTCAATTGGGGGTACTAGACTTAGTAACTCACTGGAAGCACTAAGTAGTAAGAAATCCACCATAAAATAATGAGTCATGCCTCTGACATACCATAGCAACTTGGCGTGAATACCCCAATATCTGGAGGTACTTGCAAAGCAAATCTCAAGAGCGTCTTGCTTAGGGGACCACGTGGTTATGCAGCCACGAAATGGTTTGTGAGAAGAGATCATCTCGAGAGGATTTTATAGAAGGCTTGGCATTCAAGATGCCCTAGTGTCTTCGAACTCTTGTAGAGATTCGTCGAATCTCGACGTCACTGCCTCAGATTAACTGTACTTGGCACAAATGAGTCTTCAATACTTATCCTTTTAGGGTTGGTCAAATTGTGTAAGCACAAATTGGGAAACGACTTGCCCCTGTCTAGCAAGATCTTCAAGCAATCTGCTCCTGTCTGGCAAAGTATTAAGGCAACCTGCCCCTGGCTGGCAAAGTATTCCAACAACGTGCCCCTGTCTAGCAGAGTCTTCAAGCAAAATGCCCCTGGCTGGCAAAGTATTAAGGCAACCTGCCCCTGGCTGGCTAAGTTTTCAAGTAACTTGCCTCTGACTGGCAAAGTATTCAAACAAAATGCTCCTGCGACAAAGTCTTCAAACAACATGCCCCTGGCTGGCTAAGTTTCCAAGTAACTTGCCCCTGACTGGAAAAGTATTCAAACAAAATGCTCCTGCGACAAAGTCTTCAAACAACATGCCCCTGGCAGAGTCTTCAGGCAAAATGCCTCTGGCTGGAAAAGTCTTCAAACAACTTGCTGTCTGGCAAAGTCTTCAAACAACTCGCTGTCTGGCAAAGTCTTCAAACGACTTGCCCCTGGGGATGATCATTCTCTGAAATGGTTATTCAACTACTCATCAGAGTTTCAAATCTCAAGAGATTAAGCTCATCACTGGTGCTCATACATAGGCTTCTATGATATCAAGCAAATGCTAACAAGCAAAGGGTTAATGTTAAGACTGCTAATGCAACACATATGTTTGTCTCGAAGTTTTTTTTTATTTGTTTTTTTTAAAAGATTTTCACAATAGCCTGTGACCGAATCACTAGCTAGGAGGTGATATTCATTTTTTTTATAAAGCCAACACCAATTTTTGAGCCAAGCTCATGGGAGTCGGGAAACACTTTCTCATCGAGTGTGCTTTCGAAATAAAACCTACTTCAATTAGGACTTTTGAGGGTTGTAATGTGGTTTGGTTCACGGTTTTAGAAACAAAGGATAAAGGCTCAAAGTTTATTTGGTGCCCACCCACTCTCCGTGATGTTCTCCAATCCTAGGTTCAGCTAAATTGACACATACATTTGTCTTGATAGCGTAGAGATGAAGATCCAAGGTTTGCTTGAAATGACAGTCATCATATTTGTCCTCTATGGATATCAGTGACCCCTTTGACCTTTGGTATGGTGGTCACTAAATCGTAAGCTTTAGGTTGAGGATTGAAAGGCCTCTTCTAACTCGAATTTCTCTTTGGTCCCTGATTTTTGCCTGAGTCTCTTTTTTTGGGTGCTTGACTTAGCGGGATTTTATTTTCTCTTTTTTTTAAAAAATCATTGGAAGGCTGCAAGTTGTGACTGTCAAGTCATTAATTGTAGTGGATTCCCTGATGGGATGTTTCATCTTATGATTTGATCGTGTAACCAGATTAACTGAACACTACCCTGCCCCAGGTTAAGCGTAAGGGTTTTGAAATATCTGAAAGAAACTCCTACTTCTAGGCTCGAAGTGGTTGACTAGGGATTAACTCCTTATTTCTTCAGTGTTTGGGGATTCGAAACAATGCCTGTACATCGTCAGTAGGATTTTATTCAAAAGCATTCAACTAGAGAATTTGTGTTTTAATTTCGTCATCCTCCCTCCAATTCTCTACCTAAGCAAGAAATGGGATAATATTGGCATTATAAAGTTGAAAAAGCATTATGAGTGAATACGAATGGATTACTTCAAGACAAACATATTCATTGCATTAATCATTCGAAACAAATAAGTTCTTACATGCCAAAACAAATGCATTAACAAAACATAGCAAAATACATATGAAAAGCAGTAAACGAACTAAACATCTGAGAGAATAGCTCCAAAAATTCGAACGATCGCGTGCATTCAGGAACTTGTCCTACGTTCCAGCAACAGATTGATTTGGAAAGGACTTTCTTGAGTTTTCTATCAGCACAAAGGCACTCCGTCCACAGATGGGATTCCTCCATTGAAGGTCAACACCCCGTAGTCGATCATCTTTTGAACCTTTTCCTGGAAGACTTTGCACTCTTCAATTGGATGCCCCAGTACTCCATTATGAAACTCACAACTGGTTTTTGGATCGATCCCACAGGGCCGAGACCTCGCGGCTCTGGTCTTTCTGGGTGTCATTATTGAGTTCCGGGCAAAATGAGACCACAACTGACTGTAAGTCATTGGAATTGGGTCAAACTGATGGGCCGCTCCTTCAGGACTGTTTGGAGACCTCCGCTGATTCTGACGTCGCTGACGAGTAGAGGTAGAATTTGACCAACGCCGAAAAATGACCAGATCTTTGGCCAAAGAAATCAGTCGCCCTCTATCAATCTTCAAGATGTGAATCTCTTCCTGGAGTTCAGTGTTCTCCTGCACAAGGCTGTCTATTAGAGTCTTCATTGTAGTTGAGAATATTCCCATACGATTTCTCAACATGGTGACCTCGTTTCTAAGCTCCCTGTTTTCCTGCTCAAGTTGGTCCATCTTTCTCTGGTGACTGGTCGAGTACAGTTGACTGACAGAGAACAAGACATGGGTGAGTTGGATTTGCTGGAAGATGATATGCAATGCAAATGCAAATGCAAATGATATGCGAATGGATGCAAAGCTCAGAATGCTCAAAAATCACAAACATAAACAGCTCCAGAATTGGATATAAAGGCAAGGTGTTGGATCCAAGGTACAAGTAACTCGGAATCTCCTGACTGGTAAGCCTTAAGTGGAGAGTTCTAAATTCTTTACCCATAAAGCCCACTCACAGGGTGGCTTCTACGGTGATGGTATAAGGATACTCAAGGTCACGGACGTTTATCGTACTAACGCCCCGCCGCAGGCTAGCTGCATTATGACGATAATAACGATAAGGTCTACCTTGAGTGGAGTTCTCATGCTAGGCGTGCAAGGAGCGAGTCCTTGGAGCCTAACATTACACAACTACCAAAATTGAAACAGGTTCTAGGGGGTCCCAGAATCACAGCCCTTTCATGAATCAGGTCCCGCGACAGGCAAGCTGCGTTGTGACAAGATCTACGAAAAGTCTAACTATCTGGGGGAGCTTTCATGTTAGGCGTGCAAGGAGCGAGTCCTTGGAGACTAACACTAATAACATCCAATTCTAACTTAGGTGTTCCCTCTTCTTTTTCAAAACTCAGATACAACTTCATACCCGTGATATCCCGAGATCCAACAGGCAGATATAATGAGCAAATAAATAAGAAGGAAGCAAAAGATAGAATACTAACAACAAATAAAGAATACAATCAAACAAGTCAGCAAACAAACGCAACTATCCTAAACTAGGCTCGACTCTCTTATCACAAACCCGGGCGGCGCATGAACCGGTCAAAAAACCATGAACCGGTCAAAGGCTAAAAAGAGGGTTTTGAAAACCCTAAAAGACACAAGCCAGAAACAGCAAAAGCAAAAATCTTGAAGGAATAAATGATCAAACAACAAAAAATAGAACCAACGCTCAGTTTCCTCTCCCATTCTCCTCGACGCGTTTCCCCCAAATCAATTTAACTCACTCTCATCACTATAAACCCTCTCAATCTCGTTTTCTCATCAACCTCACCATCAAAACAAACAATCAGCTCACGCCGCTCACCTCTCAAAACCTCGCCATCAATCGCTCATCCTCACAACGTTTCTCTCAAAAAATCTCTCCCCTTCGATTCCCTTACCATAAACAACACAAACAGAGACAAAATTGAATAAAGATGATGAGCCGACGGCTAAACAAACATGTATCAAAACCTAATTCCAAATTCATGCGAAAACCGGGGTCAATTTCCCCTGGAAAGGCTCAATCATGAAAGAAGAAAACCCTAAATTTATCAATCAGAAATTCAAGCCAAGAATTGATACTGTTAAAGGTATAACAACGTCATAACGAAAAAAGATGCACTCTTAAGAGAGGGCCGATCAAAGAGAGGATTTAAGGTACCTCACGAAGACCTTTGATCGTCGAGCTTGTACGAATGTGCTTCAGGTACTGTTGACCTTCGTTTTCCTCATTTCCATGTAATTATCATCTATGTGTGGTTCACATTTTGTTTCGGTCTTCGTCTCGCTCAACGCATCTCAGGTTTCCATGGCTCCTCAGGTTCACTGCGGTCGAAGGTGGTGGTCCGGCTTCGACGGATTCGGTGATGGCGCGAGGTCGCAGCTTCGGATGTTCTATGACGATTTATGCGTTGAAAGAGGAAAGGGGCTTGAATTGTTGTTATGAAACCGAGTTACGCCGAAGGTAACCAAGGTGAATATCTATTCACATCTGCTGATAGTTGCTTGATTTCTTTGTAATTTTGTTCTGAACTCTTCTGAGTTTGTTTCAGGTTTCGGTATAATGGGGGAAATGGAAGTAGTTTTGGTGATGAAGGAAGGCCAGGTCCTGGTGATGAGACGCAGTGGTGGAAGGGGTGAGTTTCTGGTTTATTTCGTTTTCGATTCGTCGTTCAAGGTTTTGAATGCGGGTTTGTTTGTTGGTTTTGGATGAGAAAATGAAAGGTGTCAATGAACAATGCCTATGTTTTTTGCAGGTTTTGAAGAAGGTTGTTTTGGAGTTTCTAGGAAGGGTGTGCTACTAGTGATGATGGATGTAGAAGATGAAGGGTGGTCAAAATCGACGGAGGTTGGAGGGTTGTGGGAAGTGTGAGTTTATTGTTATGCTTTTTTCTGGTTTTCTTATGACTGCACTCTTGTCTTGCGTATTAGTATGCGGTTAGGTCATTTTTGAAGACTGCTTGTTTTTTTGTGTGCGTGGCTGTTATTTGTGCTGTGATTGTTTCCGGTTTTTTTTTGGTAGCTTCACTTCAGTTTTGATGAAGTTTGTGATGGTTTTCTATATGAAGTTGTGGCTGGAATTTTGTGTCTGGTCTGTTGAGTTTTTTTTGTGATTTTAAGTGTTTGGTGTTGGTTCTGGATTCTTGTTGGCTAGGTTATTTCGTCATTGGCCTGCTATTTTTTTGTGTGGCAAAATTGTGGTTCAGTTGCAAGTTGTTGGGTTAGTTTTGTGTGAATGAAGTTATGGATGACACTGTGTTTTTTTTGTGGCTGCCCCCCTCTTCCTTGTTAACTGATAAAACCGTCCTTATATGGGGCTGGAATTAGGGTTTTAGGGATTTTGAAAAAAATGAAAACTTGCTAGCTAAGTTTGGCTGAGTTTTGGGGGGGAAAAAAAGTCTGAGTTTGAGAGTGACGGGTGAGGACAAGACAGGCTAGAAATTTGCAGCAGGTCTGCTGCATTTAACTACAAATTTTGTTTGTTTGTGAAGTGTGAAAAAGGTCCCTGCTACTTTGCTGTGTGAAGCTGTACTAACTGAATATTTCCTTTTTTTAATTCTATTTGACACGAAATAGGCTAAAAAGTGATGACAGTGAATAAGTGATTTTGAGAAATAAGTATGATATGTTTGGACTGAGTTTGTAATTGAAATTGGTGAATGCTGGTGAGTGAAAACTGAACTGAAAAATGTGTTTATGTTTGAATGTATTGCCTTTGCAACTTCGCTTTTTTGAATTTGTATCTCCTTTGATGTTTGGAAACGGCAATGAGTTCAAACGGTTTATGCACAAAATGATATATGATCATG
>CAWYPZ010000276.1:115000-117500 GCA_963966055.1 Lathyrus aphaca | reverse complement strand
AAAACCATCTTCACCAATCAACTCACCATGCTTCATTGAGCTCAAAGCAACCAAGAACCAGGCCTGAAACAAGCTGTAACCTCACTTCACCATTTTCACCCCAAGTTGCAGTTTCCTTCGAAACTCTCACCACAGCTCACAAACATCAAAACAAACTCCATAGACCTTCTTTATTCATCACCCTGACCACAAATAACCTCTCACCATTGCCAGAAACAGCCTGAATCACCATTGACATTCTCAACTGAGCTTGGAGCAGAAACTGATCAAACTCTTCATCCAGCCAACATAAATTTCTCCCAAGCATTCAAGCATCATCAGGAGGTCATAAGGAGTGGATTTCACCAAGAGAAGTGGCCAGAAAGTCATCAGAGTGAAAGCTTCGAATCTCAGGTAGCTCAAGAAATATTTTTCCAGAAATCATTTCTTTTGTTCTAAACTTGTTCTTTGTGTCTTCCTGATCATGAATATGCCTTTGGTTTTGCAAATGGTGATGAAATGAGAGTTTAATTGCTCTCTGAAACTTGCGTGCCCTAATTCTTTCTTGCTTCGATTCAGCCTTGTTAGGAAATATAAATTTGTTTTGATTAGGGGGTTTGGTTCGTGAGTGAGTGGGGATCATTTCCCAATTCTTAGATTTCATTTCAGTTAGGTTTTTGGGGTTTTGGGGATTTTCAGGGGAGATGCTGGCCGGAGAAGACGACCGGAGGTCTTCTCCGGCCACCTGAAAGTCATTTGTGCCCTAATCCTGTAATTAGTGTCATTTGAATCTGGGGCGTTAGATTAGGTTGACCAGTTGACTTCGCGCGTGAGTGAGTGGTCCAGATCTGTTTGCTTAGCCCTAATCCACGTGTTTAATTTAATTAATCCCTAATCAAATTAATTTAATCAGAATCAACCACAGCCACTGGATCTGGCGCCAGTCAACCATTTCAAACCAGGATGCAATCTCAGCCTCTCCTTTCGTTTACTTTTCCTTTTTCTTTATTTATTTTCATTTTCTTTTCCTTTTATTTGCATAATTAATTTAAAATAGTAAAAAATGTGTAAAAATTATGAAACTTTTTCTCATAAGTTTTATTAATTTTTATGACACAAAAACATTTTTATTTTTATTTTTACCATTAAAAAAGTATTTTTAAATATTTAAAAGATTATTTTTAATTGATTAATGAGAATTAATTTATTAAAAATACTTTTAAGTATCTAAAAATCACCAAAAAAATTCATGAAATGTTCTAAGACATTTAGAAACATTGTCCAACCTTCAAACCAAATTTCTTTTTGGATCTTGATGCATTTTGAGAATTTTCCATTGAATTAAATCATTTTTTG
Source organism: Lathyrus aphaca (assembly GCA_963966055.1). NCBI lineage: Eukaryota > Viridiplantae > Streptophyta > Magnoliopsida > Fabales > Fabaceae > Lathyrus > Lathyrus aphaca. Next base: position 116,165 of record CAWYPZ010000276.1, on the reverse strand, counting down.
TGCATTATTTTGATCATAAGTTCAAAAAATCATTTCTGCCTATCTAGGAAGAGTTGGACATTGTTTCTTTTTGCATTGTTTTGAGTTTAGCATGTAGTTTTTGAGATAAAATGGCCATGATTTGATTCCTCATTTTCAATTTGTTTGGCATTTCTTTTGTTCAAGAACCCTAAAAACCCTAATAACTTAGAAAAATCATAACTTAAGTTTGGTTAAGAGTTGAGACCTCCCCTTTGGACTTTGGTTTAGTATAGGTTTAGGGTTTCTTTGGGTGGAATTTTCCATTTTTTATCTTAGAGTTTGCTTCTGATTTTGAGTTTTGTTTGATGTTTGTTTCATAAACCCTAATTTGGGCTTTCATTTGCATCCTTCTTGCATTCTCTTGCATAACATGACTTGCCATGCCATTCCATGCTTCCATTTGATTCATTTGACATCTTGAGACATATAGAAAGCATGTTTGATCATTGCATCCCATATTTGCCATGTTGTATGCCTTGTATGCTTCATAACTTTCCATGTTTGTTCATGTTCCTTAACTTGCATCATTTGCATCCATAAACTTGTATGATCATCCCCATGCCTTGTCTCATGTTCATAGCATTTCATAGCATCATTATCATCATCAACATGCTTCTGGTTTTGTTTATCATCATGTCATCTCATCCCATTTTGCATTGCATTGCATTTCTTTTCTAACATTTCAGGTGGTAAGTAAACTTGGGAGGTGAATTTGCCTTCACTTCTCACAACTTTTCTTTTCATCTCTCTTGCATCCATTGCTGCATTTATGTATGTGTTTGAGATTGAGCTTGCTCATTCTTCTTCTTCTCACTTTCTTTCTTCAAGTGACTTGACTTCTTGAATGAAGCAAGTCACTTTGCTTCTCTTGATCCTGTTCATCTGCTTCCTGGTGGTACCTTTGAAGATTGTTCTTGAAAACCTCACAAACCTTAGGATCAACCAAGCATGACAATGATTAGGGTTTTGATTAGTCTCCCCTCTTAGTTTTACCTTTGTGTCTCTTTGTGTCTTCTCTTCTCATCTCAAAAGTCAGGGACTAAACCCTAAAGGCTTTAAGGCTTTGTGATTAAGCTTATGCCTGCATCCTTCTCTTAGGATGGAGTGTATAACTTTAATCCTAAGTGTTAAACCCTTAATGTGT
>CAWYPZ010000275.1:103184-130684 GCA_963966055.1 Lathyrus aphaca | reverse complement strand
CTACTTTAATTACTGGGACTATGTCCAAGCTTTTACTGAAGCTTTCTATTATCAAAATCCTAAGAATAAGCACTCTTGGTTTTTCTCAATAAACCCAGAGATAGTTAATAAACCCATACCAAATTGGTTTTATGAATGGTGGACTAAATTTGGTCCGTCTTTAGAAATATTACCCAAAGAGTTACTGGATTTATACAATCCTTGGTGCGACAATAGCCCATTTGTTTTAAATATTTTATCTAACAATTTGATCACCGGACAATGTCCATTTTTGTTCTTTGCCAAATTTCAGATTCCTTGGATATGGAGATGGTCAGTCACCATATCTCAAGATAAATTCAATATCCCCATTTTAGAAAGAAATTTCTTCTATAAATGGTGGAACAAAATGAGTTCCGAAGAAATCCAGAACAAAGTAATATTAATTCAAACAGCTATTGCTGAAGACCAAAATAATAAGGTCAAGGAGCAAAGTTCCCAACCAATGTCTATGGGAAATTTGAAGAACTTCTTCCAGAGAAAATATCCAAATGAATCGGAAGATGAAATCATGATTAGAGCTTTGGATTATATGAAGAACCAATTCTTCTCCACCTTCCCAACAAAATCAACAAAAGATGAGGACTCATCTATGAAGACCAGCTCTTCCATGGGATCAATTGATTCCCACAATTTTGACTGCTTGGCAGGAGAAGCTCAAGCAGACGACCCTACTGCAGAGGATTTCTGGGACGCAATGATTCAATCTATGGCCCAGAAAGCAAAAGGAAAAGCAATGAAATAAAGAATCCAAAAACAAACAAAAGAAGACAAGAAAAAGAATCTTATCTTGTCTAAAGAATCAAAAACAAATATATTAAAACAAAAAAGAATCTCAAAACAAAGAGATAAAAACAAGAAAAGGAATCTTATTTTGTCCAGAGAATCTCAAGACAAAGATATAAAGACAAGAAGGAATCTTATCTTGTCTGCCACTTCATAGCACGATGGGAGTAATAATTTTATCTTTAGGCATAAATGTATGCAATTATTTTTCTTTTGTAAAAGTTTTTTGTTTTTTGTCATAATTAATGTGTCGATGGGGCCCAGTGAGTACCCGACATTAATTATACAACTTGTTTAGTATTTTACCGGCTATTGTAAGTAGCTGTTACCGGCTTAAATAGTAAGCCTTAGCTTCCCTATATAAAGGGATCTAAGTTTCTTTTGTAAATAAAGTTTTAGAATTTGAAATATATAAGTTTTTATAAAATTCTCTCTACCATCTCTCTACAATCCTCCTCTACAATCCTCTTCCAGTCTTCAATTTCGATCCTGATTCCGCTGTATCACACCTTTGACAATCCTATTCTACAATCCTCTTGTATGCATGCATGCATGTATGTATGTATGCATGCATGCATGTATGTATGTTAACTAAATTGGGCATAAGTATGTATATATATATATATATATATATATATATATATATATATTTAAGTATGTACATATACATACATATACATGTAAGTATGTAGGTTTATAAACATACATATATATACATGTAAGTATGTAGGTTTATAAACATATATATATATATATATATATATATATATATATATATATATATATATATATATATATATATATATATATATATATATATATATATATATATATATATATATATATATATATATATATATATATATATATATATATATGTGCTTGCATGCATGCATGCTTGTATGCATGCATGCATGCATGCATGCATGGATGCATGCATGCATGTATATATATATATATATATATATATATATATATATATATATATATATATATATATATATATATATATGTATATATATACACACTTACATATGTATGTATGTATGTATGAATGTATGAATGTATGAATATATGTGTGTATGTATGTATGCATGTATGCATGCATGCATGTATGTTAACTAAATATGGCATAAGTATGTATTATATATATATGTACACACACACCCACATACTTACATACATACTTACATACATTCATATATACATACATACATGTATGTATGTATGTATGTATGTATATATATGTATGTTTATATACATACATACTTACATGTATTTTATGTATGTATGTATGCATGCATGTATTTTAACAATATAGGGCATAAGTATAGAGGGCATAAGTATATATATATATATATATATATATATATATATATATATATATATATATATATTATATATATATATATATATATATATATATATATATATATATATATATATATATATTATAAGGATATATACATACTTATGCCCTATTTAGTTAACATACATACATACTTACATGTAGATATATGTATGTTTATATACATACATACTTAAATGTAGATGTATGTATATGTATGTATGTATGTATGAATGTATGAATATATGTGTGTATGCATGCATGCATATATGTATGTCAGCATGCATGCATGTAAGTATGTATGCATGCATGCATACATGCATGTATGTATGTTAATTAAATAGGGCATAAGTATGTATATGTCCTTCTAATATATATATATATATATATATATATATATATATATATATATATATATATATATATATATATATATATATATATATATATATATATATATATATATATATACATACTTACATGTAGATATATGTATGTTTATATACATACATACTTAAATGTAGATGTATGTATATGTATGTATGTATGAATGTATATGTATGTATGAATGTATGAATATATGTGTGTATGCATGCATGCATATATGTATGTCAGCATGCATGCATGTATGTATGTTAATTAAATAGGGCATAAGTATGTATATGTCCTTCTAATATATATATATATATATATATATATATATATATATATATATATATATATATATATATATATATATATATATATATATATATATATATATATATATATATATACACACACTTACATATGTATGTATGTATGTATGAATGTATGAATGTATGAATATATGTGTGTATGTATGTATATATGTGTGTATGTATATATATGTATGTATGTATGTATGTGTGTATGTATGTATGTGTGTATGTATGTATGTGTGTATGGATGTATATATGTGTGTATGTATATATATATATATGTATGCATGTCTGTATTTATGTATATATGTGTGTATGTATGTATGTATGTATGTATGTATGTAAGTATGCATATCCACATGTAAGTATGTATGTATATATATTAATATATATATATATATATATATATATATATATATATATATATATATATATATATATATATATATATATATATATATATATTATATATATATATATGAATGTATGTATGTATGTATATGTATGTATGTGTGTATGTATGTATATATGTGTGTATGTATATATATGTATGTATGTATGTATGTGTGTATGTATGTATGTGTGTATGGATGTATATATGTGTGTATGTATATATATATATATATGTATGCATGTCTGTATTTATGTATATATGTGTGTATGTATGTATGTATGTATGTAGGTAAGTATGCATATCCACATGTAAGTATGTATGTATATATATTAATATATATATATATATATATATATATATATATATATATATATATATATATATATATATATATATATATATTATATATATATATGAATGTATGTATGTATGTATATGTATGTATGTGTGTATGTATGTATATATGTGTGTATGTATATATATGTATGTATGTATGTATGTGTGTATGTATGTATGTGTGTATGGATATATATATGTGTGTATGTATATATATATATGTATGCATGTCTGTATGTATGTATATATGTGTGTATGTATGTATGTATGTATGTATGTAAGTATGCATATCCACATGTAAGTATGTATGTATTTTAAGTATATAGGGCATAAGTATATAGGGCATAAGTATATAGGGCAAAACTATATATGTATGTATATATATGTATGTTTATATACATACATACTTACATGTATTTTATGTATGTATGTATGTATGCGTGCATGTATTTTAACTATATAGGGCATAAGTATATAGGGCATAAGTATATAATAAGGATATATACATACTTATGCCCTATTTATTTAACATACATACATGCATGCATGCATGCATGCATGCATACATGCATGCATACTGTAAACACCCCAAATTTGCCCTCACCCATTCACACCATGGCTTGTGATCATCTCATATGCATAAACACAATCATACAATCTCATATCTCATGTTTGATTCACTGCATAGTTTCTAAGTCATCTGCACCTAGGGTTTGTGATTTGAGCAATCCCAAAGCTTCTTGAGCCACTCCAAAGGCCACCAATCATCTCAGAGAGGTCCATGTGTGTTCTTGTATCATGTTACATCCTCACAGAGTCAAAATTGCAGAGGAATCACAAGAACTAAGGTTTGAGTGGATGCAGAGCCAGGATGAGCTGCACAGTTGACTGAAAATTAGGGTTTTGGTTTCAGAGGCCATAATCTCAAATTTTTTGGTCATTCTTGTTTCCATTGGTCTCTATATGGTATAGGGAATATGCATATCAATTTTCATGAAGAAATTCCATGGGGAAGTCATCTGATCAAGAGTTGACTTTTCAGACAAGTCAGTGCAAAATCAGGGCATCTGAGGCCCCCAATGACCCGACCAATGGGTGATCTTCACCATTTTTGAGTGTATATGATCTTTATTTGATCATGGAAGAAGGTTGAAGTTCATAAAAATCAAGAATTTAGGGTTTTTGCAAATGTTGACTTTTTGGGCATAGTTGACTTTTCAAGAATGCATCATTTTAGGTCAATTTTCAAGCTTTGATTCTTGATCCAAAAAGGCTTCAAATGGAAAAACTTTGGTCATGAAAGTTGTAGATCTCATCTTTCCCTTTTCAAAAAGTACAAGAACATGATCAAACTCTTCATGGATCAAAAGTTATGGCATTGCAAAGTTAGCAAAAATCATTGATTTTCAAGTTATGCACAAAAAGGAAATTTTGCAAAGTCTTGAACAAATGCATTATGCAGCCTCTAATTCATGTCAAACCATTATGTAAACATCCTCTAAGTCACAAAAATCAGATTTGGATCAAGTTTGCTCATGGTTTGGTTCATGTAACTTGACTTTTCTCATGAAAATCCATAAAGCTAACCAAGTTGCAAAACACTCATGACCTTTTCACCAACTTGCTGCATTGATCCTTGAGTCAAGCCAGCCTCTCACACTCACCATGCTGCACCAGAACCCAACTTGTACTTGCCTAAACTTGAGCCATGCCCTATCTTACACAAAAGTGGACTTTGAGCAAAAGTAGCCACACCTATCTCTGCAGGCCAGGTCACATCCATCAGCCACTTGCATTTGTTTATTGAATCAGTTTGCTGGCCAAAACACATGAGAACCAAGGCTGAAACACACACATTGAACACTCACACAAAAACTCACCTCAGTGCAAGTTCATTCGAATCACTCTCCACAGTCTTCAAACACTAGAACTCTCATCATCACTCAACTCACCACACCTCATAGACAAGAAACATCCCAAGCATAAGCCAAAAACAAGCCTGAAAACTCCATTGCCATCATTCACCTCAAACTGCAGTTTCATTCGAAACTCTTATCCTAGCTCACAAACACACCAACCAACACCACAAACCTTCTCAACACACTTCATAGATCACAAACAACCCCTTTTCACAGCCTGAGAGTGCCAGAATCTCATCTGCCATTGTTGACTGAACTGAAGCAGTTCCTTTCGAATCTTCTTTTCCAGCCAACACAAACTCATTTTGAGCATTCAAACACACTTAGTGGACCAAGAGGAGTAGCTTGCACTGAAGGAAGAGGCCTGAAAGTTCCTAAATTGAAAGTTGCAAATCTCAGGTAGCTCGAAATTAATCTTTCCAGAAATGATTTTTCTTGTTACAAACTTGTTCTTTATGCTCTCCTGATCATCCTGATGCTTTTAGTTTTTGAAATGGTTGTGTTTTGAGAATTTAATTTGTGTTTGAAGCTTACGAACCCTAGAACTTTCCCTCTTCGATTCAGATGATTTAGGAAAGATAAATTTGTTTTAGGTTAGGGTTTTGATTCGTGAGGGTGTTAGAAACGTTTCCCAATTCATAGATTTCATTTATATTACGTTTTGAGGAAGTTGGGTGATTTTCAGGTGAGCTTCTGGCCGGAGAAGACGACCGGAAGTCTTCTCCGGCCACCTGAATGTAATTAGGGCATAAACCAGTAATTAATGTGAGTTTGAATACGAGCCGTTGATTCCCGTTGACTGGTTGACTTCCCACCCTTTTTGATGGCCAGGATCTGTTTCATTAGCCCTAATCACATTAATTTATTTAATTAATTAGGATTAAGAAGTTTGAATCTGGACCACTAGATGACGCGCCAAGTCAACCCTCTCATTTCCAGGACCAATCCCAACCATCCAATCTGATTACTTTCATTTTCTTTTAATTTTAATTCATTTCTTTTTCATTTAAATTGTACATTTATTTTAAAATAGTTAAAAAATCATAAAAATTATGAAACTTTTTCTTTAAGGTTCTATTAATTTTTATGACACAAAAATATTTTTATTTTATTTTTTATCATTAAAAAAGTATTTTTAAATATTTAAAAGATTATTTTTAATTGATTAATGGGAATTAATTGATTAAAAATACTTTTAGGTATTTAAAAATTACAAAAAAAATTCATGAAATGTTCTAAGACATTTAGAAACATTGTCCAACCTTCAAACCAAATTTCGTTTTTGATCTTGATGCACTTTAAGAATTTTTCATTAAATTAAATCTTTTTTTTATGCATTATTTTGATCATGGATTCAAAAATTCATTTCTGCCTATTGGTGAAGGTTGAGACATTGATTCTTCTTGCATTGTCTTTTGTTTAGCATGTGTTTTCAAGGATAAAAAGGCCATGATTTGTTCTTGCATTTTCAAATTGTTTGGCATTTGTTTTGTTAAGAACCCTAAAAAACCCTAATAACTTGTAAAAATTCATATCTTGGGTTTGATTGAGAGTTGAGAGCTCCCCTTTGGGCAGTGGTTTGTTATAGGTCTAGGGTTTCTTTGAGTGCCATTTTCCATTTTTTATCCTAGGGTTTGCTTCTGTTTTTGGTTTGTGTTTGATTGTTTGTTTCATAAACCCTAATTTGGGCTTTCTCTTGCATCCTTCTTGCATTCTTTTGCATAAGTTGACTTGCCATTGCATTTTGTGCATTCTTATGATTCATTTAACATCTTAAGACATGTATGAAGCATCATTGATCATTGCATTACATCTTTGCCATGCCATTTGCCTTGTATGCTTCATAACATTTCATGCTTGTTCATGTTCCTTAGCTTGCATCATATGCATTCATGGTCTTGTATGAACATCCCCATGTCATGCCTCATGTTTGCAGCACCTCATGACATCATAATCATCATGTACATGCTTCTGGTTTGGTCTAGCATCATGCCATTTCATCTCACCTTGCATTGCATTGTGTTTCTTTCTAACATTTCAGGTGGTAAGTAAACTTGAGAAGTGGATTTGCCTTCACTTCTCATACCTTTTCTTTTCATCTCCCTTGCATCCATTGCTGCATTTTTGTTTGTGTTTGAGTTTGAGCTTGCTCATTCTTGTTCTTCTTACTTTCTTTCTTCAAGTGACTTGACTTCTTGAATGAAGCAAGTCACTTTGCTTCTCTTGATCCTATTCATCTGCTTCCTGGTGGTTCCATTGAAGGCTTCTCTTGAAAACCTCACAAACCTTAGGATCATCCAAGCATGACAATGAATTAGGGTTTTGATTAGAATCCCCTCATAGTTTTTACCTTTGTGTCTCTCTTTGAGTCTTCTCTTCTCACCTCATAATCAGGGACTAAACCCTAAAGGCTTTAAGACTTTGTGATTAGGGTTATGCCTGCATCCTTCTCTTAGGATGGAGTGTATAACTTTAATCCTAAGTATTAAAACCTTAAGGTGTTTAAATCTCTTAATCAATTCACATAATAATCACCAAGACATCACACTTGTAACTTGGGCCTTGCATTAGGGTTCTAATTCTTCCTTAAGTGGTTAAGAAGGACTAACCCTAGTGTTAATGGACAAGTCCCCCTCAAGTTGTCTTACAAACCATAAAAAACACTTCATCATCATATCATTAATCTAAATAAAATTCACTTAATAAAGGCTTGTTTTGTCATGGGCTTAATCCCTAATCATGGATTAAGTTGAGGAGTTTTCCTCAACTTAAACATTCTCATCTATTATCCTTCTTTTAGGATGGTGTAATGAGTCTGTTTAATCCTTGATTATGGCTTAACCTCATTACTTAACACTAAACAAAAACACCAAAAACATCTAAATAATCACAAGTAGGTTAATGATCTTAATCCTACATCAAAGGTGATTAAGTGTGAGAATCTGACTTCACACTTAAGGTATTCTCATTACCCCTAATCAGAGGGAAGATGTGATGAGTTTACTAAATCCATTGGTTTAGGCTTAAGCTCATTAACTTATGACAAACTTTCAAAAGCAATAAAAGACTGAAAACACAAAAACAAACAATGATCGTCTCCTCCGGGATTCTTTTCTCATCACCTTCACTCACAACCGAGAACTAGCTTCTTCCGTCTAATGCAAGACAGTTAGCATCTGTGTCAGACAGATCATACACTTGAGCACAGGCAAGTAAGCAGTTCACAAGTCAACTCATCTTTCAGTCACTTTGGGTCGAACTACGGTGTTCTGACTTCCTCATTGCACGAGAGGATACGTAGGCATAACTTAACAGTTATCGAACAAAAGTCTCTGTATATCCCCCTCTTTCCAGCTTCATTCTTTAGCCTCATTATCATGAGCATCTCATCTTTGTTCTTACACTGACACTGTATATATCACACTTCACACTTCTTTTGCACTGACACCTGTACATTTCTTTTCCAGCTATTTTACACACAGATTGCACTGACACCACCCCTTTAAAGCACAAATCTTTCAAGCGTGGATCCCGTCGAGTACGGCGGACAATCTGGGTGCTAATACCTTCCCAGGTTGTAACCAACCCCCTTTCTCAGTCTCTCTGGTTCGCAAACCGTCTTATCCATCTCTTTCCAGGCCTATGCAGCATTGCCTTTCCTCCGGGATAAAAATGCCTAGCTGGCGACTCTATTCATTCTCCAGTGAGTTCACGGCTGTGTGTTCTCACTGTTCCCCTCGCCGACCGTTCGCGTCTGTACCTTCATCTGATCCGTTTTCATTTGTCGGGAGCGACAGCTTGGCGACTCTGCTGGGGAACCTTATACTGCAACCAGGGCCTCTGGTTCTTTTTGTGGGTTCCTCCTAGCGCTTGATTGATTTGTGTTTATTGGGGGTGTTATGTGCTTATTTGTGCTTGTATTTATTTTTGTTTATTGCTTTATGTACAGTTACTTTACTGCTTTCTTTATTGCTTTTATTTATATCATACTGTCATTGTTGCTGGCTGGATCTGGTTTCTTGTTTTGGTGGGTGGGTATTTCATTGAGAGTTGAGGTCCTATACCAGGGACCTGAGTGACACCTAGGCTAGAGTGAATCATATTCTTTCCCATTCCATTTCGGTCTGGTGCGGGAATATGAAACACGGTTCAGATATGGGTTTCTTCTTGAGAACTCTGTGTTGCAGATTTCCTGCAATGCTAGGGCTATCTGGGAAGCCTGCTAAGTCTGGATGACCTTTTAGTTTTGACCTTCAGAAACTGAGGTGAATTAGAGGAGGAATTGTTATGGTTATTGTAAACACTGTACCTCCGGGTTAGAAGTGTTTACACTTCTCATAACTGATCCAAGTCTGAGGATCCTTGTTCTAGATCATCACCTGTGAGGGGGTTGGGCTGTTTACAGGTTTGCAGGTACCTTGACCTCAGAATACCCTGTTACTTTTGATTTTGTGTAAGAGTACTCCATGTTGGATAGTTCTTGTGATTCTAAACCCTGGACATGTGGCTCTTTATTTGAGTCCCCTACCTTGGTTACTGGATTTATAGACCTCCATCTGGAATTCTTGAACACACATGGATCTATACCAAGGCAGTTAATCAGATCCAGCTCAGTCACAAACCCTTTGCATATCATCTGCATTCATACTCATTGCATCATATTAACATGTGCTTATTTGTGTTTCAGGGTATCCACCTTTATCTGGTTTTGGTTTTGACCCCATCTGCAGTTTTGACCTGTCTCCACCAGCATCTTGCTTCAGCTTGTCAGCCATATACTTCAGTTACTTGCACTAGCCAGCCAGTGGCCCACTTCTCAGCATCTTCATCAGCACTTATTCTACTCAGTCCTCAGCACTCATGGCTCCAAAGAAAAGCAACATCACTTACCATTTCTTCCAACTAGACTTATCGGACATCAGGAGGATCCAAACCCTGATCACTCCAGAGCACATACCTCTGTTCAGAGAGCATTATGGGGATATACTTGACTTGGTTATGGATATGGACCCATCTCAGAGAAGCCTAATCCATACCTGCATTCAGTTCTATGACCCCCCATTGAGGTGTTTCACCTTTAAAGACTTTCAGTTGGGACCTCTTTTAGAAGAATACTCAGCATTGGTTGGCTTGCCTATCAAGAGAGAAATTCCTTTCAATCCTGAAATGGTCTATCCCAGCAATGGAGAGATAGCAAAAGCTTTACACCTGGAGCCTGCTTTGATAGAACAGCATATGACATCTAAAGCTGGGATCCCTGGTTTTCATCTTGACTTCCTGATTTCTCAAGCTAGTTTGAAGGCCTCCCTGGGGGAGTGGAAAGCTGTTTGTGCATTGTTGGCCTTAAGTGTATATGGAATTGTGTTGTTTGCAGATGAGCCTCGATTCATCAGCAAGAATGCAATTCACTTGTTCATCCTGAAGAACCCAGTGCCAACCTTGTTAGGAGATCTCTACTACTCAGTGCATCAGAGGAATGAGAAGCAGAGGGGTAAGTTAGTGAGGTGTTGTGCTCCACTATTCCATGCTTGGCTTCTCAGGCATCTGCCCAGGACAGATGCATTCCTAAATCCTCATCAGCAAAGCAACTGGGCTAAGAGGCTCACTACTCTCACTTCAGCAGACATCAGATGGTGCACCCAGAGCACCAAGGGCAGAGATATTATCACAAGCTGTGGACACTTTCCCAATGTGCCTTTGGTAGGAGTTAAGGGAAGTATCAATTACAACCCTCTGCTGTTCAAGAGGCAGTTAGGCTATGCACTGGTCCATGCTCCTAGGGTGCAGGATTTGGTTGAGACCCTCTACTGTGAGAACAAGGTTAACTTGGCTGTTGTTAGGCAGGCTGCCTGGGCCTGGGATCATGTTCAAACCAAGGGAATCACCATTCTGGGGAAGTGCAATAATGTGGCATCAGTCCAATATTATGAGTGGTCCTATGCCAGGGCCCAATTCTCTGGATTGCCCTTCACCATAGAAGACAGGCCTGAGTCATCTTCAGCACCACCCCCTGCTACTATCAGTCTGGAAGAGTTTGAAAGCCTGAAGGAAAGGAATGAGAAGTTATCTCAAGCCTTACAAAAGACCCTCCGGGAGAGAAGTGAAGGTGTGAGGGAGATTGAAAGATTGGAGAAGTTGAGGTTGGAACACTTGATCAAGATTGAGAAGTCTGGAGAATATATCAACAAGTCTAAAGCTGGTGAACAGATTCTGAAGAATGCTTGTAAAGAAGCCCAGTTTCAGAGAGCAAGAACAGACTTGTATTTGAAAGAGAGTCAGGCCAGGTGGGTCCGGATCACTGAGGCCCGTACTCTAGAAGACGAGAGAGTTCAGGACAAGATGGAGCAGATGGAGAAAGCCCTGGCAGCAGCCCAGGAGGAAATTTCAGAGCTAAAGATCAAAGCTGGAGTGAAGAAGTCCAGAGATCAAAGTCAGAACAAGAGGTTAACTGCAGCTGTTGCAACCAGAAACCTTCTCATCAGGAATCTCACGGAGCACCCGGCTGATCCTGTGACCGAAGCACTTCTCAAGGAAGTTCGTGAGGATGAGTTTGGCCTTGGAGTTTGATCATTTGCTTGTTGTTCCTTTTCCATGTACTTTTACTTTTTTTTTTGTGTGGTGTATTTTGACCCCTTTGAGGGCTTGTGTTGTAACTTGAACAATTTGTATTATTTCCTTTTTGTAATATATTTGTGTTAGTTTCCGTCTGGGTTACTTCGAAAGCAACTTCAACAGCATCATCTTCAAGGGTCTGGAAGGGTCAAAACCGAAGGCCAAACCGGATACCTTGAGAGCAAATAAGCACAACTGCATTGCATGCTAACCTTTTTTCTGTTTTGTAGGTTTTGTTTTATTGTTTCTAACCTCTGTTGTGAATCTCAGGAATTATTGCTCGCCGCAGGGTATTTCCTCTCAACAGGCCACACAGGTACCCAACTAGAAACAACCTTCCGGGAATCCAGATGGATCAGATGCAACAGGACCTTACGGAGGTCAGAAACCAGATGGCCAACGAAAGGCTAGAAATGAGGAACCAAATGACTCAGTTCATGGAGGTTATGAACAACATGGCTCAGAGCCAGGAGAGGTTGAGAGCTATGGTGGAAAGGCAGAACCAAGATGAGCCTCATGTGGGGACTGCAGGCACAAGTAATAATGAAAGGGTGCAGCCACATGTTACCCCCCCGGTGTTTGGTCCACATCTACATCCTGAGATTAATATCCCTGCAAACGTTCAAGGGACAGCCACCGCGGCCAGAGTACTTCAAGAAGATCCTCAGGAGGACCAATTTACTGTAATGGGTGCTGGAGAGGAAACTTATGACAGGAGATTGGAAGAAATAGCTGAGAAGTTAAGATCCTTAGAATCTCAAAATTCTTTGGGTTTTGACGTGATGGATATGGGCTTAGTAGACGGGGTTAGGATTCCCCACAAGTTCAAGCCTCCATGTTTTGAAAAGTATAATGGGACTTCTTGTCCTCGAACCCATCTGCAATCTTTTCTCGGAAGATTAAAAGCTTACACCATGGACGAGAAATTGTGGATGTTCTACTTCGAAGATAGCTTGACTGGAGCTTCTAGGGAATGGTATTCCCATCTGACGAGAGCAACTGTGAGATGCTGGAAGGACCTGGCAGAGGCCTTCATCAGACAGTATCAATATAATCTGGATATGGCACCCAATAGGACCCTCCTAATGGGGATGTCACAATCATCCAGAGAGAGCTTCAGAGAATATGCTCAAAGATGGAGACAGCTTGCTGCTGCTGTCCAGCCACCAATGTCTGAAAGAGAAATGGCTGATATGTTCATGAATACCCTGCAAGGAACCTATATTGATAGGCTAGCTGCCTTCTCCTCCACCAGCTTCGCCGACGTCGTCATAGCCGGAGAGAGAATTGAAAGCCTATTGAAAATGGGTAAAATTTCTGATAATGGTGCTAGTTCGTCCAGTGGCACAAGAAAGCCTTTTGCAGGCCCAAGAAGAACCGGCGAGACCAATGCCATCCATTCGAGCAGGGGTAGGCCCCAATATGTTCCAAGAACAATAGCAGCAGTCACTATCCCTGCTCCAGCTCATCCTCAGCCCGTCTATCAACCTCCGCAACAAAACTTCCAACAACAACCCCAGTATCCTCAGAGTCAGTATCCTCTAAGAAACTTCAACAACAACAACGCCAACAACAATCAACAGAGGCCATTCCAACAAAGGCCATCTCAAGCTAACCGAGTGATCGACCCGATCCCAATGCCATACTCTGCCTTGCTGCCACAACTTCTGAAACTCAACCTAGTTGAGCTAAGAACGTTGGCACCTCCGGATCCCAACAGTCTACCAAGAAATTATGACTCCAATGCTAGGTGTGCTTTTCATTCAAACGCACCTGGTCACAGTACAGAAAAATGCAGGGCTCTGCATATGAAGGTACAAGACTTGGTAGACTCCAAGGCTCTGAATTTTGCACCTCCGCCCAATGTCAACAAAAATCCAATGCCACACCATGGTGGTCCTCGAATTAATGCTATTGAAGAAGACCAACAGTCTTATTTGATAACTAGTGTGGATCAGATCAGGACACCATTGGTGGAAATCAAAGCTCAGCTCCGTGAAAACAATATATTTCCGGGGTGTGAACTGGGATGTCCCTACTGCAATATTTCATGGAATGGGTGTGAGGACTTGAGGAATGGCATCGACAGCCTTATTCAGAGTGGCCTACTTCAGATCACTACATCGTTTCCTGCAAATCCGACAACTTCATCAGCAACGGTTTCAGACCCTCCTACAACTGCAGCAACTAATGCTCCCAACAATCCATCAGCACCATCAACAAGTACTTCACCTGTCCTTCCGAACGATCAGTTTTCAACAGTTTCTCCTGATACAACTTCAGCTTCATTCCATTCCGACTCTCCATCAACAACAACAACAGTCCTTCAAACAGAACCTCCTACAACACCAGCAATCAATCATGAAGATGTCTCTACTGTTACCATATTCTACGATCCTGAAAATAATTCCGCCTACCGTTCAGAAGGTGCTGCTCCCGCCAGAGCACCAGTTACAATCTTTTATGATCCACAAACAATTACAGTCCCTTCAGCAGCAGCAATCAGTCCAGTCACTGTCACGGTGCCTGGACCAGTACCATATGAAAGCAATAGGGCCATCCCTTGGCACTATGGCTCTGACGTATACTGCGAAGGAAAAAGAATCACTCTTGAAACATCAACACCTGCACCACAGGTAGACAATGTGGGAGGAGGCGGAGGCTTCACTCGAAGCGGACGTCTCTTCGCCTCACAAGTTCAAAAACCTACCGCCGAAGCAGAAGCTGCTGCCAAGGCAAAAGGAAAAGGCCCGGTGCAGGAAGATCCAGCTGCCCAAGAAGCCCTGAAGACTCCATTTGATCAGGAAGTTGATGAGTTTATGAGGATCATCAAAAAGAGTGATTACAAAATTGTGGATCAGCTTCACCAAACGCCATCCAAAATCTCTATCCTCTCACTGCTTATGTGCTCCGAAGCCCATCGGAATGCACTACTTAAAGTCCTGCACGCAGCTTACGTGCCTGAGGAGATTACTGTCAACCAATTGGAAACCGTTGTTGGAAATGTTACTGCTAGCAATGGGCTAGGGTTTACCAATTCTGACTTGACAGCGGATGGCCGCAACCACAACAAAGCCTTGCACATAACCATGGAATGCAAAGGAGTTGTCCTTTCTCATGTGCTGGTGGACACAGGTTCTTCCCTGAATGTCTTACCGAAGAAGGCTCTGGTGAAGCTTGAATATGACGGATTGGCATTGAGACCCAGCAACCTGGTAGTAAGAGCCTTTGATGGCTCAAAGAGATCGGTTCTGGGAGAGATTGAGCTGCCTGTGACAATTGGCCCACAGACCTTTAAAACTATCTTTTATGTGATGGACATTCAGCCCGCCTACAGCTGTTTGTTGGGTAGACCCTGGATTCACGCCGCTGGCGCAATAACGTCTACCCTTCACCAAAAGTTAAAATTTGAGTGGGAAGGTCAAGTTGTCACAATCTGTGGAGAGGAGGACATTTTTGTTAGCCACCTGGCAACCTACAAGTACATTGAAATGGATGGAGAGATCCATGAAACAATGAGCCAGGGGTTTGAAGCGTTGAATGTGAATGAAGCATCTGCTATATCTGGTACTCCAATGTCATCTTACCAACAAGCCCGGAAGGTTGTTGAGGAAGGAACTGCCCTAGGCTGGGGCAAGGTTTTAGCTGTGGAGGAGAAGAAGGACAAATTTGGGTTGGGTTACAGACCAACTCAACATCAAGCAAAGGCTGCTGGAGAGCCTGGTTTTGTCAGTGGGGGGATGCTTACCCCCGATGCTATCAACTGTCTGGAAGACGAGCTGGAAGAGGAGCGCAACCTGGAGATTTGGATTCGTCCGAAGGTCCCGGGGAGCAGTGTCTCGAACTGGTCTTCCCAGGAAATTATAAGAGTTACTCATGCAGAGTAATTATTATTTCCTGTATTTTTATAGCATGCATCAAAGTCTTGCATCTTGCCCAAGATGACAAGACTCATTTTGTAATCAGGGCCATCTGTACTTTTGTGCAAACAAGATTAAATTAATGAAATATCAGACATCTTTTTGCAAACGAGTCTTTTCTTTTCTGCTCACTGTTTTTCCATTTTTCTTTTTGTACAAAAATAAATGGCGGTGTTTTCAAAATGATAACTTCATTTTACTTTTTTCTAAAGCAAGATTAAAATCAATCACTAAAATGAACCAACTTAACCCTTGCAGAGAGTGCCTTCCTGACAGCACCGACAACAGCACGGCTATGACATCGTATGACTTTGACAATCCAATCAATCAAGCTGATGAAGGGGTTGATGAAGAATATGAGCTTCCTGAAGAGCTAGCCAGATTGTTAAGGCAAGAGGAAAAGGTTATTACTCCTCACCAGGAGGAGGTTGAAGTGATTAATCTTGGTACAGACGAAGACGTGAAAGAAATTAGAATCGGGGCCTGCCTGCAAGACTCAGCGAAGAGACAACTGATAGATCTGCTTCAAGAGTATGTTGATGTGTTTGCTTGGTCGTACCAAGACATGCCAGGGTTGGATACCGATATAGTTGTGCACAAGCTGCCTTTGAGGGAAGAATGCCCACCAGTCAAACAGAAGCTGCGCCGAACTCGTCCAGACATGGCTATGAAAATCAAGGAAGAGGTACAAAAGCAATGGGACGCCGGGTTCCTTGCCGTAACTAGCTATCCGCCGTGGGTTGCTAACATAGTACCTGTGCCTAAGAAGGATGGCAAAGTAAGAATGTGTGTTGATTACCGAGATCTGAACAGAGCTAGCCCGAAAGATGACTTCCCATTACCTCACATTGATGTATTGGTGGATAACACGGCTCAGTTCTCGGTATTCTCCTTCATGGACGGATTTTCAGGGTACAATCAGATCAAAATGTCACCTGAAGACATGGAGAAGACGACATTCATTACACCTTGGGGCACGTTCTGTTATAAGGTGATGCCATTCGGACTGAAGAATGCCGGTGCAACGTATCAACGGGCTATGGTAACATTATTCCACGATATGATCCATAAGGAAATAGAATGCTATGTGGATGACATGATTGCCAAGTCCCTTACAGAGGAAGACCATCTGGTGAATCTGCTCAAGTTATTCAAGCGTCTGAGGAAGTACCAACTGAAGTTGAACCCCAACAAATGCACATTCGGGGTGCGATCCGGTAAGTTGCTGGGATTCATTGTAAGTGAGAAGGGGATTGAAGTTGACCCTGATAAAGTCAAAGCCATCCAAGAGATGCCTGCACCGAAAACTGAGAAAGAAGTTCGAGGGTTCTTAGGTCGATTGAACTACATCTCGCGGTTCATATCTCACCTCACAGCAACCTGTGAACCTTTGTTCAAGCTGCTAAGAAAAGAACAAACGGTCAGGTGGAACGAAGACTGCCAAAGGGCTTTTGACAAGATCAAGGAGTATCTGCAAGAACCTCCAATCCTCATGCCGCCAGTTGAAGGAAGACCTCTGATTATGTACTTAACGGTATTAGAAGAGTCGATGGGATGTGTGCTGGGCCAGCATGACGAGTCTGGTCGAAAAGAGTATGCAATATACTACCTAAGCAAAAAGTTTACCGACTGTGAACAACGTTATTCACTACTCGAGAAAACTTGCTGTGCTTTAGCGTGGGCTGCTCGCCGACTGAGACAGTATATGTTGACCCACACTACTTTATTGATATCCAAGATGGATCCAGTTAAGTACATTTTCGAGAAGCCAGCACTTACCGGACGGGTTGCAAGATGGCAGATGATTCTCACGGAATACGACATACAGTACACATCTCAGAAAGCCATCAAGGGCAGTGTACTATCTGAATATCTTGCTGAGCAACCTATTGATGATTACCAGCCTATGAGATTTGACTTCCCTGATGAAGACATCATGTTCATTAAAGCAAAAGATCACGAAGAGCCTATTCACACTGAAGGGCCTGACCCGGAGGAAGAATGGACTATGATGTTTGATGGGGCTGTTAACATGAATGGCCGTGGTGTTGGTGCAGTACTCATTTCACCAAAGGGGGTTCACATGCCTTTCTCGGCAAAACTCACTTTCAACTGCACTAACAACGAAGCTGAATACGAAGCTTGCATTATGGGTCTTGAGGAAGCCATTGACCTCAGGATCAAGACATTGACCGTATTCGGAGATTCAGCTTTGGTAGTCAATCAAACCAACGGCAAATGGTACACACATCAGGATCATCTGATACCTTACAGGGATTATACAAGGAGGCTATTGACTTTCTTCACAACAGTCAAGCTTGAGTATATCCCTCGGGACGAGAATCAGTTTGCAGATGCTCTTGCTACCATTTCATCCATGATCAAAGTTCAAACGGCAAACTTTGTACCCCAGATTTCAGTGTCTAGACTTGATAGACCAGCATATGTATTTGCAGCGGATGTTGTCAAGGATGATAGGCCTTGGTTTCATGACATTAAATGCTTCTTGGAGGATCAAGCATACCCACCTGGGGCATCTTCCAATGATAAGAAGACTTTGAGAAGGCTTGCTGGTAGTTTCTTTCTGAACACTGATGGGTCTTTATACAAAAGGAACTTTGATATGGTACTCCTCAGATGTGTTGACAAGACGGAAGCAGATTTGTTGATGCATGAAGTGCACGAAGGGTCTTTCGGTACCCATGCAGGAGGGCATGCCATGGCTAAAAAGTTGTTAAGATCAGGCTATTACTGGATCACAATGGATGCAGACTGTTGTGCCTATGCCAGAAAATGTCACAAATGCCAGATCTACGCAGACAAGGTGCATGTGCCTCCCAATCCTTTGAACATCATGTCTTCACCATGGCCCTTTGCTATGTGGGGCATCGATATGATTGGCAAGATTGAGCCAACCGCTTCAAACGGCCACAGATTCATCCTGGTCGCCATCGACTATTTCACCAAGTGGGTTGAAGCAGCCTCATATGCAAATGTTACAAGGCAAGTGGTAGCCAGATTTCTGAAAAGAGATATCATCTGTCGGTATGGAGTGCCCGAGCGAATCATTACTGATAATGGTTCCAATCTCAACAACAAAATGATGGCAGAGCTGTGCCGGGACTTCAAGATCCAACATCACAATTCTTCTCCTTACAGGCCAAAGATGAATGGCGCTGTTGAGGCAGCAAATAAGAATATCAAGAAGATTGTGCAGAAGATGGTAGTCACATACAAAGACTGGCACGAAATGCTACCATTTGCCTTGCATGGGTACCGCACATCAATCAGAACGTCCACTGGGGCAACACCGTATCAACTTGTGTATGGTATGGAGGCAGTCCTACCTGTTGAAGTTGAATTACCCTCTCTACGGGTATTGATGGATGTTAAACTAAACGAAGCAGAATGGGTCAGGGCCCGATACGAGCAACTGAGTCTGATCGAAGAGAAAAGATTGGCCGCAATCTGTCACGGGCAGTTATATCAGAAGAGAATGAAGAAGGCCTTCGATCAGAAAGTCAGGCACCGAGAGTACCAAGTGGGAGATCTTGTGCTGAAGAGAATCCTCCCTCCTCATACAGACCACAGGGGCAAATGGACTCCGAATTATGAAGGACCATTCATTGTAAAGAAAGTTTTCTCTGGCGGAGCACTGATGCTCAGCACCATGGATGGTGAAGATTTCCCGTCCCCTGTGAATTCAGATGCAGTTAAAAAATACTTCGCATAAATGACCCGCTGGACATAAAAACAGAATGTAAGTCCAGACAAAAATAGGGCATCCCGGCGAGTCAAAAACAGAATAAAAGACTCGGGCAAAAGTAAGGGAAAATAAACAAAAAATGTACACCCGCTGAGTTGAAAAGCCGCATTGGACAGCTCAGGCAAAAATGGGTATCCCGATGGATTGAAAACCCGAAAGGGCGATCCATGCAAAATAAGGGAATAAGCGAACGACTGCATTCTGAATTCGTCTGTATCATCTACAACTTGGTAAACTCCAAAGGATCAAGCTTCAATCAGAATCAACTCTCTCCAAAAAGCAAGACGAGAAGAACGACATTGTCATACGAGTCATAGCAGAAGAGGAAGCTCCTCAGAGCGTCATCAACACCGCCAGCACTTTATTTCTCAATTTGTAACTATTTCCTCATTTCAGGAAATGTGTTTCTTTGACTGTATCCAGCCAATTCAGGGCACGTAAATTAATAAAATCAG
Organism: Lathyrus aphaca; assembly: GCA_963966055.1. Lineage (NCBI taxonomy): Eukaryota > Viridiplantae > Streptophyta > Magnoliopsida > Fabales > Fabaceae > Lathyrus > Lathyrus aphaca. Next base: position 110,429 of record CAWYPZ010000275.1, on the reverse strand, counting down.
ATTTTCGGTCATGTTTCGTTTTTACATTTATGTTTTGCAAAAGAGTTGTCTGATATCTCTAAAAAATACAATTGCATAAGTACAGATGCCCTCCTCTAAAAAAAAAAAAAAAAAAAAAAAAAAAAAAAAAAAATAATAATAATAATAATAACACATGCTTACAGGGAATGTGATTATTCTCAAGAGTACTTAACTCCTATGACGGAATCCAGTAAGGGATATCTCGGGACCTTTTGTACGTTCCATTATCTTTGCAGGATTGCAGGTATCCAGAACGCAACCTGGGGCATGCAGGTTACGCCTCAACAAGTAGGCGAATCATTATCAACTCGGTCCATCTTCCACATGGCATTAGAAGGTGCCCATTTCTCAAGCGGAGCTGCCGAATCAGCATGCACTCAATCTCAGCATCAGAATGCTCTTCCCCCAGCTGAGTAGCTCCCCATTGCTTCCCCCAGCAAAGCCGCCAAATCAACAAACAAGCTTAACACTCAGAATGCTCTATCCCCAGCGGAGTTGCCTCTTGTTGCTCTCCCCAGCTGAGTTATCAACAGCATTCCCCAGCCGAGTTGCCGTCCTTCCTCAGCAGAATGCAGAAATCAGGGAATCATCTCCCCACAAAGTCCCCAGCCTCCATTCAGAAGAGCAACGCACGAAGAAGTCACAACAGAGTGAAGAAAGCCTCTACAAACCCCAGCTGGGTCTCTCATTTACAAGGATATGCCAACCGGCGACATATATCCCCAAGCAGATACATCATCAGATCTACCAATGATCTCATCCCCAGCTGGGAGGTCCACTTCAAGCAGACCGACCAGAGATCTTCGCAGCAGTGGGATCCGAATCCCGGATCTGTGCCCCTTTGCATAATCATGGCATCCGCATCATATTCACCCCCCAGAGCGTGGCATTCCGTCTAATACGGAGCATTACGGCCAAAATCAAATGCATAGCATAATCATAAGTCATGTTGTGAATTAAACGCTTGTGAATACAGATTACTTTCCCCAAGAGTCCCCATCAGAGTCCCGGCAAAAACGTTTGCCTCACACCCGTATATACACCTTTTGGCACCCGTCCGCGTCATCTTTCCCCAGTAAAGTCGCCTGAACGCCCTTTACAAACAAATCACCCTTATTACAGATACTCCCTGACACCCATCCGTGTCAAATCACCAACAGAAAGCCGAAGACACCCTCTTTGCACTCACACATACTTGTATATATACTTTCTTGACACCCGTCCGTGTCATATCCCCAGCGCAGTCGCTTACACTTTTGCAACCCATATACTTGTTAATATTATGCTTTTCTCTCTTGGCACCCGTCCGTGTCATTCTCCCCAGCAGATAAACACTCATCAATACATTATATATACACTCGCTACTCATTGGTACACTTATGCAGATGCTCGTCCGTATCTTATATACATCACCACTCATATCCCCACAGATTCGACAGTAGTCCCTGTTCTTTGTTAACCAGTTGGTACTCGTCCGTACCATCATCTCAGAACATTGCGTCTAGTGTTTGTTTCTACATGATACTCGTCCGTATCATAAGTCTTAAGGATGCTCGTCCGCATCTTTAATCCGTACACCATGTCAAACACTTATGTCTTCTTGAATATAGATACTCGTCTGTGTCTACTATTCCCCAGAAAAGTCCCTTCAGATGCAACACTCGTCCGTGTTCTTTGTTAACCAGTTGATACTCGTCCGTGTCATCATCTCTGAACATGTGTCAGTTTGTTTCTACGTGATACTCGTCCGTATCATAATCTTAAAGATGCTCGTCCGTATCTTTAATCTATACACAATACCAAACACTTATACCTTTTGTTTCTTGGATGTAAACGCTCGTCCGTGTTTACTATCTCCCCAGTAGATCGCCAACAAAGCAAATCTTTCCTTTTTTATCTAACACTCGTCCTGTGTTATGATAACCCTGAGAGCAGCCGTACCCTGCTGAGTGGTCGTCCTCCACTTCTTGATGGTCGTCCTCCATCATGCTCATCCGATGGCCGTCCCCATCGTTGATTTTAGCAGCCGTCCCCTGCTAGGTGGTCGTCCTCCACCTCTTGATGATCGTCCTTCATTAACTTTATCCAATGGCCGTCCCCATTGTTGATTTTGGTTATCTAACACTCGTCCTGTGTTATGATAAACCCCGAGAGCAGCCGTCCCCTGCTGAGTGGTCGTCCTCCACTTCTTGATGGTCGTCCTCCATCTTGCTCGTCCGATGGCCGTCCCCATCGTTGACCTTTTCTATCCGATGGCCGTCCCCATCGTTGATATCTTCGGCAGCCGTACCCTGCCGGGTGGTCGTCCTCCACCTTTGATGGCCGTCCCCATCATTCTTTTATTCCCAACAGAGCAGCCGTACCCTGCTAGGTGATCGTCCTTCACCTTTGATGGCCGTACCCCATCAGCTGTTTATTTCATTTATTCTTTAACCCGATGGCCGTCCCCGTCGTGGTCCCTTTTCCTTTTAACCCGATGGCCGTCCCCGTCGTGGTCCCTTTTCCTTTTCCTTTTAGCCCGATGGCCGTCCCCATCGTTGGTTACTTTACCTTTGAACTTGATGGCCGTCCCCGTCATGTTTCATCAATCCCCAGAGAACTTTGCAGCTTTATCTTGATGGCCGTCCCCATCTTAATATCCTATTTTCCCCAGCTAGTCGGCCGTCCCCGTCTTAGCTTTACTTGTCTTTCCCCAGCTAGTCGGCCGCCCCCGTCTTAGCTTTACCTTTTATCCCCAGCATGTCGGCCGTCCCCGTCATTGCTATTTACCCAGCAGTCGTCCTCTGCTCGACGGTCGTCCTCCGTCGCCCACACTTACAATATACCTTACTTAATCTATATCCCTTTTCTCCTCCATTCTGTGAGTGCAAATTTTGGACTGTCTTTGGTATTCAACCACAAGTTATCTTGTTTGCCTGTTAAGCCGTTGCTTACATCCTGCACAGCTAACTCCTGTTTGAATAGGGGCAGCTGTAAACACCCCAAATTTGCCCTCACCCATTCACACCATGGCTTGTGATCATCTCATATGCATAAACACAATCATACAATCTCATATCTCATGTTTGATTCACTGCATAGTTTCTAAGTCATCTGCACCTAGGGTTTGTGATTTGAGCAATCCCAAAGCTTCTTGAGCCACTCCAAAGGCCACCAATCATCTCAGAGAGGTCCATGTGTGTTCTTGTATCATGTTACATCCTCACAGAGTCAAAATTGCAGAGGAATCACAAGAACTAAGGTTTGAGTGGATGCAGAGCCAGGATGAGCTGCACAGTTGACTGAAAATTAGGGTTTTGGTTTCAGAGGCCATAATCTCAAATTTTTTGGTCATTCTTGTTTCCATTGGTCTCTATATGGTATAGGGAATATGCATATCAATTTTCATGAAGAAATTCCATGGGGAAGTCATCTGATCAAGAGTTGACTTTTCAGACAAGTCAGTGCAAAATCAGGGCATCTGAGGCCCCCAATGACCCGACCAATGGGTGATCTTCACCATTTTTGAGTGTATATGATCTTTATTTGATCATGGAAGAAGGTTGAAGTTCATAAAAATCAAGAATTTAGGGTTTTTGCAAATGTTGACTTTTTGGGCATAGTTGACTTTTCAAGAATGCATCATTTTAGGTCAATTTTCAAGCTTTGATTCTTGATCCAAAAAGGCTTCAAATGGAAAAACTTTGGTCATGAAAGTTGTAGATCTCATCTTTCCCTTTTCAAAAAGTACAAGAACATGATCAAACTCTTCATGGATCAAAAGTTATGGCATTGCAAAGTTAGCAAAAATCATTGATTTTCAAGTTATGCACAAAAAGGAAATTTTGCAAAGTCTTGAACAAATGCATTATGCAGCCTCTAATTCATGTCAAACCATTATGTAAACATCCTCTAAGTCACAAAAATCAGATTTGGATCAAGTTTGCTCATGGTTTGGTTCATGTAACTTGACTTTTCTCATGAAAATCCATAAAGCTAACCAAGTTGCAAAACACTCATGACCTTTTCACCAACTTGCTGCATTGATCCTTGAGTCAAGCCAGCCTCTCACACTCACCATGCTGCACCAGAACCCAACTTGTACTTGCCTAAACTTGAGCCATGCCCTATCTTACACAAAAGTGGACTTTGAGCAAAAGTAGCCACACCTATCTCTGCAGGCCAGGTCACATCCATCAGCCACTTGCATTTGTTTATTGAATCAGTTTGCTGGCCAAAACACATGAGAACCAAGGCTGAAACACACACATTGAACACTCACACAAAAACTCACCTCAGTGCAAGTTCATTCGAATCACTCTCCACAGTCTTCAAACACTAGAACTCTCATCATCACTCAACTCACCACACCTCATAGACAAGAAACATCCCAAGCATAAGCCAAAAACAAGCCTGAAAACTCCATTGCCATCATTCACCTCAAACTGCAGTTTCATTCGAAACTCTTATCCTAGCTCACAAACACACCAACCAACACCACAAACCTTCTCAACACACTTCATAGATCACAAACAACCCCTTTTCACAGCCTGAGAGTGCCAGAATCTCATCTGCCATTGTTGACTGAACTGAAGCAGTTCCTTTCGAATCTTCTTTTCCAGCCAACACAAACTCATTTTGAGCATTCAAACACACTTAGTGGACCAAGAGGAGTAGCTTGCACTGAAGGAAGAGGCCTGAAAGTTCCTAAATTGAAAGTTGCAAATCTCAGGTAGCTCGAAATTAATCTTTCCAGAAATGATTTTTCTTGTTACAAACTTGTTCTTTATGCTCTCCTGATCATCCTGATGCTTTTAGTTTTTGAAATGGTTGTGTTTTGAGAATTTAATTTGTGTTTGAAGCTTACGAACCCTAGAACTTTCCCTCTTCGATTCAGATGATTTAGGAAAGATAAATTTGTTTTAGGTTAGGGTTTTGATTCGTGAGGGTGTTAGAAACGTTTCCCAATTCATAGATTTCATTTATATTACGTTTTGAGGAAGTTGGGTGATTTTCAGGTGAGCTTCTGGCCGGAGAAGACGACCGGAAGTCTTCTCCGGCCACCTGAATGTAATTAGGGCATAAACCAGTAATTAATGTGAGTTTGAATACGAGCCGTTGATTCCCGTTGACTGGTTGACTTCCCACCCTTTTTGATGGCCAGGATCTGTTTCATTAGCCCTAATCACATTAATTTATTTAATTAATTAGGATTAAGAAGTTTGAATCTGGACCACTAGATGACGCGCCAAGTCAACCCTCTCATTTCCAGGACCAATCCCAACCATCCAATCTGATTACTTTCATTTTCTTTTAATTTTAATTCATTTCTTTTTCATTTAAATTGTACATTTATTTTAAAATAGTTAAAAAATCATAAAAATTATGAAACTTTTTCTTTAAGGTTCTATTAATTTTTATGACACAAAAATATTTTTATTTTATTTTTTATCATTAAAAAAGTATTTTTAAATATTTAAAAGATTATTTTTAATTGATTAATGGGAATTAATTGATTAAAAATACTTTTAGGTATTTAAAAATTACAAAAAAAATTCATGAAATGTTCTAAGACATTTAGAAACATTGTCCAACCTTCAAACCAAATTTCTTTTTTGATCTTGATGCACTTTAAGAATTTTTCATTAAATTAAATCTTTTTTTTATGCATTATTTTGATCATGGATTCAAAAATTCATTTCTGCCTATTGGTGAAGGTTGAGACATTGATTCTTCTTGCATTGTCTTTTGTTTAGCATGTGTTTTCAAGGATAAAAAGGCCATGATTTGTTCTTGCATTTTCAAATTGTTTGGCATTTGTTTTGTTAAGAACCCTAAAAAACCCTAATAACTTGTAAAAATTCATATCTTGGGTTTGATTGAGAGTTGAGAGCTCCCCTTTGGGCAGTGGTTTGTTATAGGTCTAGGGTTTCTTTGAGTGCCATTTTCCATTTTTTATCCTAGGGTTTGCTTCTGTTTTTGGTTTGTGTTTGATTGTTTGTTTCATAAACCCTAATTTGGGCTTTCTCTTGCATCCTTCTTGCATTCTTTTGCATAAGTTGACTTGCCATTGCATTTTGTGCATTCTTATGATTCATTTAACATCTTAAGACATGTATGAAGCATCATTGATCATTGCATTACATCTTTGCCATGCCATTTGCCTTGTATGCTTCATAACATTTCATGCTTGTTCATGTTCCTTAGCTTGCATCATATGCATTCATGGTCTTGTATGAACATCCCCATGTCATGCCTCATGTTTGCAGCACCTCATGACATCATAATCATCATGTACATGCTTCTGGTTTGGTCTAGCATCATGCCATTTCATCTCACCTTGCATTGCATTGTGTTTCTTTCTAACATTTCAGGTGGTAAGTAAACTTGAGAAGTGGATTTGCCTTCACTTCTCATACCTTTTCTTTTCATCTCCCTTGCATCCATTGCTGCATTTTTGTTTGTGTTTGAGTTTGAGCTTGCTCATTCTTGTTCTTCTTACTTTCTTTCTTCAAGTGACTTGACTTCTTGAATGAAGCAAGTCACTTTGCTTCTCTTGATCCTATTCATCTGCTTCCTGGTGGTTCCATTGAAGGCTTCTCTTGAAAACCTCACAAACCTTAGGATCATCCAAGCATGACAATGAATTAGGGTTTTGATTAGAATCCCCTCATAGTTTTTACCTTTGTGTCTCTCTTTGAGTCTTCTCTTCTCACCTCATAATCAGGGACTAAACCCTAAAGGCTTTAAGACTTTGTGATTAGGGTTATGCCTGCATCCTTCTCTTAGGATGGAGTGTATAACTTTAATCCTAAGTATTAAAACCTTAAGGTGTTTAAATCTCTTAATCAATTCACATAATAATCACCAAGACATCACACTTGTAACTTGGGCCTTGCATTAGGGTTCTAATTCTTCCTTAAGTGGTTAAGAATGACTAACCCTAGTGTTAATGGACAAGTCCCCCTCAAGTTGTCTTACAAACCATAAAAAACACTTCATCATCATATCATTAATCTAAATAAAATTCACTTAATAAAGGCTTGTTTTGTCATGGGCTTAATCCCTAATCATGGATTAAGTTGAGGAGTTTTCCTCAACTTAAACATTCTCATCTATTATCCTTCTTTTAGGATGGTGTAATGAGTCTGTTTAATCCTTGATTATGGCTTAACCTCATTACTTAACACTAAACAAAAACACCAAAAACATCTAAATAATCACAAGTAGGTTAATGATCTTAAT
>CAWYPZ010000274.1:155000-190000 GCA_963966055.1 Lathyrus aphaca | reverse complement strand
AGTTTCTGCTTCGTGCCAAGGCTTGAAAGTGCTCTGTAGTTTGTTATTCTCTATAATATGAAACAGCTGCTATTAACAATTGTTTCAAGTTTCTGGTGATTATCTACTATTTTTACTTGAAAATTTATATGATTTATGTGTTTCAACTTGTTTATAAGATGGTGGATTCATGGATACCATAGTGTTTATATAACATTCGAAAAGTACAACAAGATCTATATGATTTTTAAAGCTCTCAATTTATATAGTTTTTATAATGCATTACAATGAGATGAACAACATATTAGTTTTTTTATTTCGGTCTTATTAATCATATAAAGCAGAGCATGTCACTGTCACAGAAAACAAACATTTCTTAGTTTATCCAGAAAACTAGATTTGACAAGAATTGGCTTATCTGTATAGTTTGATTTATAAAGGAATATTTGAGACAAGTTCTTTGCAGAGTATAATGGCGCTATCCCGCTAGCGGAGCGGATACCGACTGCTATCCCATTTTTAGGGTTGGCTGCTCCGCCCTACAATCAGAAATTTCCTTCTTTGGTGGGGACTTAGTTATTCTAATGTTTTGCTTTGTAGTGAAAATGTCTTTTAGAATGAGCAAACGTTCAGGTTGTTCCTGCTACATAAATAGTTTATACTACATAAGCATTTATATAGAAAAGGTGGGTTTTCTTTTTCTTTGGTTGAGATGTGACAAATAAAGTTTAGAATAAACTTAATTTTGTAAATGGCCAGCATAACATAATTTCCTTCGACGTGAAAGCAGATCGGGATTCTCCATATATTACAAGTATTAATTTTGACAATCTATTAATATAGTACTTAGTTCAATTAGCTACTCTTATTTCAAAGATATAACTTAGTTGTTATTGACAGTAAAGAGTTAATTTGATTAAGTTGTTATATATCCCAGTTTGAAGTTGTAGTTAGTTAAGAATTTGTTAGAACTCAACCAACTTCTAACTCTACTATATAGAATGCTAAATCAGTTGTGAAGTTTTAAGCTTTGAATTAATAAACAAGATGAATAAGAGATTCACTTTGATGCCTTGGCTTGTAGTAAGCTAACTTTCTATTATGAGTTAATGTTGTTTATGTTAGGGTTATTGATGCCTTTCTCAAGAACAAAATTCTCACTTGATTTGTGTGAATGTGTGTTTATAAATTTGTGGCTTATATAAATCTCACCGTTTCCATTGTTTCTCGTTGTTTCCAGAAAAAAGCTCGTTTCTCATTGAAGAGTTCAAGAAATCGCTTCTGCATTTCATCACTTTAAAGGTTCGATTCTGCTTCTTGTCACTTCATCACTTTAAAGGTTCGATTTTGTATTGATCCTATACTGTTTGTATGAACTTTGTAGGTACCTTGTCCCTACTAATCTCACAGTTGGACAGTTTGTCTATATTGTCCCTGTTGTATCTCATTTTCCTTGAAGGTGATTGTGGAGAAGGAAGAGAAGTGATATCCCAAGTATTGACAAGAAGAAGTAAGTTTTTTTTTAATAATTTTAATATAACCTGGAAATGTCACATTTATTGTCCCAAGTTTAGAAGTTATATTTTTGGTTAATTGTGAAGTTCTGCTATTGACAGGAAGTTTTGCTTCTTTCTGTTGCACGACGAGTTCCACCTTCAACAACAAAGAACGATTCGGTAACGTTCGATTTCGTAACGACTTCATCTGCAGGTATTCATCTGCTTGTTTACTTGTTCCTGCTGTCATTCTGCTTATTCTTGTTCCTGTTGTCATTCTGCTTGTTCCTGCTGTCATTCTGCTTGTTCTTGTTCCTGCTGTCATAGTATGAGAAACTCTGTTTTCATAAAAATATATAGTATGGTCACACATTACTATCTTTCCTCTAACTTTTTCTTTTGCTAAAGTACCTGGTACACACTTTTTAGCTTCCAGTTCTCTACCACGGATGCTTGCATTTCCTCCGTGTATAAACTCCGTATCTGGCAACGACCTGCCGTTGTAAAGGGACACTCCTGTAAAATTTTGATTGTTTCCGAGAATGATATATGCAGGGAACCTTGTATATAGCCACTTTCCCAGCCAACCTTGTATATAGCCACTCTGGCACCAGGGGCCATCCCACGTGCTGTACCGGCAGCGTAACCGAAAAGACTTGCATTACTCACCGGAGACCCTACAGCCGTGCTAGCTGTGTGGGTGCCATGGCCATAATTGTCTCGTGGAGACCTAGTATCCTTGGTTTCATTGATCGGACGACCCTCATCAGCCTCAAATCCCTTTAGAAAGAACCTTGCTCCTATTAATTTCTTGTTACAGCTTGAGATTGGGAAATCTTTACTTGTTTCACATCTTCCTTTCCATGTGCTGGGAATGGCCCCGTATCCAGCATCATCAAAGCATATCTTAGATATTCTAATTAGAGTTAACAAATTGAAATAGTAGTTATGCAAACTTGTTCATTATGGATTCTTTCAATAGCATATTGATATTAATTAATATTGATGAAGTGAAATTCAGTACAATAAACTGTTTGTGTTTTTCTCAATCAGTGATTATGAAAACTAACATTAAATTAAAATGAAACAGTGGAGAAAAATGATAAACTAAGATGTGAAACACTTTACATTGTTATTTGAAACACTTTACATTGTGTGTGCACAAAGATGTGTCCTGTGGTGTATTCATGTGTGGTATTCTCTTTGTAGTAGTAAATGGTTGTCTGTTCTGATCATGCTTGTCTGTTCTGATCATGCTTGTCAGTCAAATGTATCCAATCATGCTTGTCTGTTCTGATCATACATAAGAGAAAAAACATGCGTATTAGCAGCCTTGAAGTTCTGTTATTTATATTTTTGGTTAATTGTGAAGTTCTGGTATTCACAGGAGGTTCTGCTTCTTTCTGCTGCACGACAAGTTCCACCTTCAATAACGAAGAACGATTTGGTAACGATTTCAGCTGCAGGTATTCTTCTGCTTGTTTACTTGTTACTGTGCTGGTTTCCAAGATCTCTGCTTGCAGTACCTTTGAACATGTTATGTTTCCATTACCACCTCATTCTTATCATCTTCCAATACTATTCTCTTTAATTGAGTTATTAATTATAAAATTCCCCAAGTTTTGTTTTATTAAAAGCTTGTCATGATCACTGATAGTAATGAAATATCAAGATCATATTATAACCCATGAAATGGCAAAGTATGTAGCAAACATATTGTTATTTATATTGATAAATGACCAATCAATACAGAATTACAAATACATAATAATGGCTCCCTTAGGTTCAATATAGAATTACATATTACATAGTCAAAATGATATATAAAGGAGACAATAACAAATAGTTTATGATACAAATACATACAAGATGAAATTTATGGTAAAGTAGGTAGTAAATTATGCATGAATACAAATACATAATAATGGCTTTCCTTGTGTTGCACAGAATTTCGAATTAACTGATGCTTCACAGCCATCAATGTGGAAGCTTTTTTAATTATTGTTTTAGAGACTTTAATTATTTTTGTTGTGAATTAGTATCGTACTAACTTACACAACATATTATCTTGTGAATTAGTGTTCTAATATGATAAAACAAAATAACAATGACATAGAATATTCATAGTTAGAAAACAAATATGTAAAACAAAAAAGCATATTAAAATAAAGTTTAATGAGATGAAACGTTCTTTTAGGTTTTAATGGTAACGTACATGCAACTCATAATTTACAAATCGGGAATGAACGAACAAATGTCAATAAGTAATAGTTTGAAGTAATGGTTGAGTTATAGTTTTTTATTATAAACACCAATCATTATTTATAGGGATACATAGGCTCAATCTCAATCTATATTTTATCAATTAGAAATTTATGTTTGTTTTTTATGTAGAAAATGGATCGGAGTTGGATGTATGATAGAGTAAACTCCAATAGGTATGGTTTGAAAGATGAATTTGTTAGTGGAGTTGAAGATTTTGTCAATAAAGCCATTAATCGACCAGAATTTTCAAATGATGGAGGGATAAGGTGTCCTTGTGTAAAATGTGTCTGCATTCCCTTGAAAACACCTAGTGAGGTTAAACATCACTTGTACAAAGATGGTTTTTTGCCCAACTATTATACATGGACTCATCATGGAGAAGATAATCATAATGTAGATTTTGGTGGTCATTCTAGTAGTGGCGGAAATGCTAGTGAGAATAATCATGGTGATCAAGAACAATTTGATGCAATGAATGAAATGGTCTATGATGCTAGTACGCAATTTGTCAATGTCCCCAATGTGAGTGCTAATATGGAAAACAATACAGTTAGTGAGGGCGAGGAACCAAATGAAGAAGCTCAACGATTTTATGATGTATTGACCTCTGCAAACAAACCTATTTATGAGGGAGCTTCTGAATCCAGACTATCTATTTCAGTTAAGTTGTTGGCTGCCATGTCTAATTGGCATGTTCCTCATAAGGCCATGGATTTTTTCTCTCAAATGCTTAAGGATGTTTGTCCAACAAATCAATGCTTACCTGAAAACTATTACCAAGTGAAGAAGTTGGTGTCTAAGTTGGGATTAGAGGTTAAGAAAATTGATTGTTGTGTGAATGGATGCTTATTATATTATAAAGAAGACATCACTTTAACTCAATGTAGAGTTTGTGGAGCTGCTAGATATGTTCCTCGAAAGAGTGGAATGGGAAAATACAAAGATGTGGCAGTGAAGAGAATGTTCTATTTTCCAATCATTCCAAGGTTACAACGACTTTATGCTTCAAAGGAATCTGCAACTCAAATGAGATGGCATCGTGAGAACACAAGCAATCCAAATGTTCTGCGTCACCCATCTGATGGAAAAGCATGGAAACATTTTGATGATGTTTATCCCAATTATGCTAGTGAACCAAGAAATGTAAGATTGGGTTTGTGTACCGATGGGTTTACACCTTACATTCAAGCCTCTAGTTCTCCGTATTCGTGTTGGCCGATAATAGTCACACCTTACAATCTCCCTCCTGAAATGTGTATGACCAAACCATATATGTTTTTGACTTGTCTTGTACCTGGACCGCACAATCCAAAAGTTAAAATAGATGTCTACTTGCAACCATTGATTGATGATTTGTTGCACTTGTGGAGAGATGGCATTGTGACATATGATATCTCTATGAAGCAGAATTTTGTAATGAGAGCGCATTTAATGTGGACAATTAATGATTTTCCAGCATATGGTATGTTGTCTGGATGGGGGACACAAGGTAAATTAGCATGTCCTTATTGCATGGATAGTACAGAGGCTTTCACTTTACGATACGGGGGAAAAAGTTCTTGGTTCGATTGTCATCGTCGGTTTTTGCCAATGGATCATCCGTTTAGAAAAAGTAAAAAGAGATTTACAAAAAACAAGTTTAAGAAAAAAAGACCACCTTACATGTTTACAGGACATGATCTCTGGGAAGTTGTTCGTGATTTTCCAAAAGTCACTGCGAGTGACTGGGCCCCCAAATTTCCAGGATATGGGAAACAACATAATTGGAACAAAAGAAGTATATTTTGGGATCTTCCATATTGGAAGGATAACTTATTAAGGCACAACCTTGATGTAATGCACATAGAGAAGAATGTATTTGATAATGTGTTTAACACTGTCATGAATGATCCTGCAAAAACAAAGGACAATGAGAAAGCCAGATTGGATTTACCTTTAAACTGTTTACGTGGAGATTTAGAGTTGCGTCCTCTACCTAATGGAAAAATGGCTAAACCAAAGGCAAAGTTTTCTTTGACATCTGAAGAGGCAAAGCTGGTCTGTAGATGGATTAAGGAACTAAAAATGCCTGATGGCTATTCCTCGAATCTTTCTAGGTGTGCTGATGTCACCAAGGGTAGGATGAAGGGGATGAAATCCCATGACTGTCATGTATTCATGGAATGTTTGCTTCCAATTGCTTTTCGTTCCTTGCCTATTGAGATATGGAAGCCGCTAACTGAGTTAAGTCGTTTTTTTAAAGACTTGTGTTGTAATACATTGAAGTTGGAAGACCTTGTTAGGTTGGAAAAAAACATTCCCATCATCATATGCAAGCTAGAAAGAATTTTTCCACCTGGTTTCTTTGACTCGATGGAACACCTCCCGATTCACCTACCTAATGAAGCAATCCTTGGTGGTCCTGTACAATATCGTTGGATGTATCCATTTGAAAGGTAAATGATGTGTAATTTTTGTAGATTATTTAAATGAAATAACATCTTTTAACCATTTCACTCTTAGATTAATGGGAGACTACAAGCGTTCAGTGAAAAATAAAGCAAGGGTTGAAGGTTCAATATGCACTGCCTACTTGCATCGTGAAACTACTTATTTTTGCTCTCATTACTTCAAGACTGTTAGTTTGTTTCCAAGTACAAGTTTAAGAAACGATCCTGGGTTATATCATGAGAATGTCCAACCAACACTTTCTGTTTTTAGCAAGTGTGGTCGTCCTAGTGGAAAGCCTCGGGACTATTGGGTGCTTGATAAGGAATGGGAATCTGCTCACATGCACATCCTAATCAATTGTGATGAGGTTAAACCGTATCTTGCGTAAGTACATTTTAGAAAACAACTGATTAACTCTCAACCATTGTGTATAAATACTTCATATATTTTATATTCGGTGTCAGATTGTTCATGCAATATCATCGTATCAATGAGGAAGATGCTTCTGGTCTTATACACGAGCAATTTCCTTCATGGATAAAGGAATACGTAAGTATACTTCTAACATTTATGTAGTTTGCCAATGAAATATGTCTAAGGTTAAAAGTATATTTTTTTAGGTCAATGATGAGAGAAATGGAACTCCTAGCCCATACGTGAAGGCATTAGCTCTCGGTCCTAATCCTAAGGCAACATCATGGCACATCTACTTTGTTAATGGGTACAAGTTCCACACTGAAGAATGGAGTCATGGTAAAAAGACAACTAATTGTGGGGTACTTGTTAAAGGAATTACAAATGGAGGAGAAAATGATTTTTATGGTGTCATCCAACATATCCTTCAATTGGAATATCATGGCTTTAGCAACAAGATTGCCCTATTTTACTGTGCTTGGTTTGATCCTACAACTAATAGTGGCACAAGAGTTAATAAGGAGTACAATATTGTTGACATTAAGATGAATAAACGATATCGTCAATATGACCCGTTCATTCTTGCACAAGAAGCAAAACAGGTGTATTATGTCCCTTATCCAGATATGTGTAGAAACATGCGTGGATGGTGTGCTGCAATCACCACAAAACCAAGGGGTTATGTGGAAATAGATAACACCGAGGATGAAATGCCTTATCAATCTGATGAAATGTCAACAGTTTTGCCTATAACAGAGTTTGAACAAATACATGGTTTAGCCGACGAAGGATTAATTGAAGAGGTCGAGCCAGTACTAGTGACAAATGATCCATAATATGTGTTTTTTTTTTCGTGTTTAGTGTACTAATTGCATCTTGATTGTTTTATGATTGTTGTGTACCAAAAAAGATTTTTAGAAACATAAATTAGTGAAACATGAAATAAATGTTTAATGTTTGTCACATGGTATAAATGTTTAATGTTTGTCACATGGTATAAAGAGCTTTCATTAGCTACTGTCACTTTTGTTGGAGCAACCCATTTGTTTTTGGTGCATCTCAATGTTTACTTTATGCCATTGCAAGAATTCTCATTTTGGGTGCAAGAATTCTCATTTTTTCCTTATTTAATTTATTATTATCATATGAATGTCGTTTATCTTCTTTATTATTCTTTATTATATTGTCATATGAATGTCGTTTATCTTCTTTATTATTCTTTATTATATTATCATATGAATGTCGTTTATCTTCTTTATTATTCTTTATTATATTATCATATGATCCATTCGTCATTTGTATGTCATATATTCTTTATTATTCTTTAAAAACAGAAAATTACTTTCCAAATAATGGCTAACTGGTAGCAACAAAAGTATATTTCAGGTGGAGGACAATCACCACTAAATTGCTAATTTGAAATGACAAGAGAAGGTTCAAAGAAGGAAGCACCAATCAACAAGAAACCGTAAGATGACAAAAACTTTCACGATTTGGTTTCTTTAAATTTAATATCTTTTGATGCATTTTTGCTAATGCAGTGTTGACAGATTATGTCGGACACGACATATGCCACTTGGAGCCCTTGCTATAAACACATCTCGCATGAAGCATGACACAAGGAACCAAACGCGTCCAAGAATGCAAGCACCACCAATTCGGGCAACCGCACCACCACCACCGCCTCATACAACTTCATCACCACCACCGCCTCATACAACCGTAGCACCACCACCGCCTCATACAACCGTAGCACCACCACCACCTCATACTACCGTAGAACCACCACCGCCTCATACTACCGTAGAACCACCACCGCCTCATACTATTGCATCACCACCACCGGTTCAGACAACCGAATCACAACCTAGTTTTGATGAATGCACATTTGTTCCTACCCCTGGAGTGACACTACAAGTTTTGCAAGGTCCAGCTGTCCATCACACCACGGTAGCAGTAGAGGAAGAGGAAGAGGAAAGGGACCAAACAGTTTATGAGGAGGAAGAGGCGGTCGCGGAACAAGCATTTTCTGGTGGACAAAGGCCAATGATTAGCATTATGGGCAATGGGTAAGAAATTTAGTATTCAAAATGATTTTTCCTCCTAATATTCATGTTTGGAATTATTATTCATTTATTATTACTATCTTTCAATTTCTTAATATTGCAGGTTAGCTCCGAGTGATGTTGTTGCTGCAGCTATTAGAAAAGTTTTAATACATAATTATTGTGGAAATTTCATGAGATACAGTGAGCTGAAACTCAAAGCACGTGGTAGAAGAGATGAGAGAGAGGAATACTTTAAGATGTTTAAAGTAAGACGTAATTTCTTTTTTTACCTTTAAGATGTTTACGAAATACTTTAAGATTACTTATAATTATATTCAAAACTAATCCTATTTCTTTAATCAGGATCTTGTTCAGTGGGAGCCGTGTGATGAAGGAAAAATGCGAGATTTGTTTCATAAAGCTTGTGGTAAAAGAATAGTTGATATATTTGGTAAGATTAGGAAGAGTGGGAAAAAGCCGTCTTGGTTGGGTGAAAAATATTATGCATATCTACTTGACGGGTGGAAAACTGAAGAATTCAAAAAGCTCTCTGAACAAAACAAGACTAATCGAGCATCAACTAGAGGTGGCGCGGTCCATACCACAGGACGTAGAGCTCATCATGATGTTGCTCTAGAATTGGTATGTATTCTATTTGTAATCCGATTGATCACACCACACACCAAATAAATATATTCCTAAAAGCAATGTATTATATAAACTATTGTTGTTGTTTCATGAAATTGTAGGAGAAGAAATTAGGTCGACCGCCAAATCCTGACGAGCTCTTCATGGCCACCCATAAGAAGAAGAATGGGCAGTGGGTAGACCGTCGTGCAGAAAAAACACATGTAAGCTAATTAATTCTGTTAGAAATATAACCTATGATGAAGAGTATATAAATATAACCTTAATAGTTATAAATTAGGTATTCCAAGCCTGAAACCACACACAACTTTCACCATATCTTTTATATATATATATATATATTTGGTTTCTATTTTATTATTACTGGAGACCATGACATTTTAATAGTCAAATTACTAGTTGATATCAACCATGACATTTTAATTCATTCCATTGATTTAGTCAAATTACTATGTTGTTATTAGTATGTATGCTGCTAAGTGGAACTTGTTAAAATGTTAGGAACTTGTTATAATGAATGTATGTATGTATGTTATTAGTATGTATGCTGTTAAGTGGATCTTGTTAAAATGTTAGTATGTATGTTGTTAAGTGAAAGTGTGTTGGATTCTTTTTAGGTAGTACATCAAATTAAAATATTTATTAGAGATATGCTCTGACTATTATGAATTATTGGTTTGAATTGTTTATGCTCACTGTTATGAATTAGTGGAATTGTTTATGCTCACTGCATGTGATGTTATGTGTGTTATGTTTTACAGGAAGATTATGTGAATCGTTTGACTCAAGCCACTCAAACTGATAATAACGTGGATGGGTCAGACAAGTTACAAATTTGGAAAGAAGTTGCCGGGGGTAAGACGCGTGGCCGTTGCTATGGAACTGCCCGATTGGCGGTTAACGTACGATATGGTGTGTCTTATTTGACACAAGTGACTGTTAATCAGAATAGAGAGGTGGATAACCAAGCGATTGAGGCGGCTAGAGCTGAGTCTGCCATAGCACGTGAAGAGGCTGCATTAGCTAATGCACGTGCAGATAAAGCTATAGCCGAGATAGAAGAGTTGAAAAGGAAGTTTGAAGAATTTCAAAAAGAGATGTTTGCTTGGAAGTCGAGTCAGGCAGGTCATTCCACTGCTCATGCTTCTAGTGTCCAGCCTAATACTCATGCGCATTACGATGATGACTCTGATGAGCACTCATTGGATCTAGAAGATATGAGTGATTGATGTTAGTGTCAGATGCATGCTCTTTTTCTTTGTTTTGGGACTTGGATCAAACTGTTGATTTTCACAAATTTTATAGTTTGTGTTGTGTTGGTCATTGACACTTTTATGTAGTAATATAGTGGATGGACACAAGTTTAATATAGTGTCAATATTTTGATTTTGATGTAAATTTGACATCTTAATTAATGTAGAAATATTATGGATTTAAAGTTTGTTATTTTGTGTTGGAAATTATGATGTGATAATACATCAATGAATGGTTTGAAATAAAAAACAGGTTCAGGAAATTGTAAAAGGTAGATTTGCAACAGGAATCATTATAAAATAAAAAAATTTTAAAAAAAAAAACATTTAGCGTCGGTTTAGACCCACACTAACAAGAATAAAAAAAACGAAAAAACAATTAGCGGCGGCTTTATGAGACGCTCCAGAGCACAGAATATGTTGTATAGCGACGGCCTTTAGCGTCGTAAATGTAAAAAAATATATGGGTAGTGGCGGCCTAGACCCACGCTAATAAATAAAAAAATTTGTTTTAGTGTCGTTTAGAACCGCCACTAGATGATTGTTACGTCGCCTAAAGCCGTCGCAATATGTTTTTAATATTGCACATTAGCGTCGGCTTTAGTATTGTACCGTCGGCCTAGCGTTTATTATATCCGACGCTAATGTAGCGCCGGCTCGTGATTATGCTTTGCTTCAAATGGTAGAACGTCCGCCCCGACTCCGACGCGAAGCCGACGCTAAAAGGTATTAGCGTCGGTTTTAAGCATTTTAGCGAGGGCTTTTGACCGACGCTACTACGCTGTTTTCTTGTAGTATACATACATACATACATACATATATATATATATATATATATATATATATATATATATATATATATATATATATATATATATATATATAAACATAAATATATATACATAAATACATACATACATACATCCATATATATATGCATGCATGCAAACATACATACATATATATATATATATATATATATATATATATATATATATATATATATATATATATATATA
Organism: Lathyrus aphaca; assembly: GCA_963966055.1. Lineage (NCBI taxonomy): Eukaryota > Viridiplantae > Streptophyta > Magnoliopsida > Fabales > Fabaceae > Lathyrus > Lathyrus aphaca. The sequence continues at coordinate 178,448 of CAWYPZ010000274.1, read as the reverse complement.
TATATATGCATGCATGCATGCATACATACATATATATATATATATATGCATACATACATACATATGTCGCTCCCAATAGATGGGACATGCCCAAATAAAGGTACAGACGCGAACGGTCGGCGAGAGGGACAGTGAGAACACACAGCCGTGAACTCACTGGAGATGAATAGAGTCGCCAGCTAGGCATTTTTATCCCGGAGGAAAGGTAATGCTGCATAGACCTAGGAAAAGATGGATAAGACGGTTGCGAACCAGAGAGACTGAGAAAGGGGGTTGGTTACAACCTGGGAAGGTATTAGCACCCAGATTGTCCGCCATACTCGACGGGATCCACGCTTAAAAGATTTGTGTTTTAAAGGGGTAGTGTCAGTGCAATTTGTGTATAGAATAGCTGGAAAAGAATGTACAGGTGTCAGTGTAAGAAGTGTGAAATGTGATATATACGGTGTCAGTGTAAGAATGAGAATGGATTGCTCATGACTATGAGGCTAAAGAATAAGGCTAGAAGGAGGGGGAATGTACAGAGACTTTTGTTCGATAACTGTTAAGTTATGCCTACGTATCCTCTCGTGCAATGAGGAAGTCAGAACACCGTAGTTCGACCCAAAGAGACTGAAAGGTGAATTGACTTGTGAACTGCTTGCTTGTCTATGCTCAAGTGTATGACCTGTCTGGCTCAGGTGCTTACTGTCTTGCATTAGACGGAAGAAACAAGTTCTCGTTTGTGAGTGAATGAGATGAGAAAAGAATCCCGGAGGAGACGATTATTGTTTGTTTTTTTGTATTTTCAGTCTTTTATTGCTTTTTGAGAGTTTGTCATAAGTCAATGAGCTTAAGCCTAAACCAATGGATTTAGTAAACTCATCACATCTTCCCTCTGATTAGGGGTAATGAGAGTACCTTAAGTGTGAAGTCAGATTCTCACACTTAATCACCTTTGGTGTAGGATTAAGATCATTAACCTACTTGTGATTATTTAGATGTTTTTGGTATTTTTGTTTAGTGTTGAGTAATGAGGTTAAGCCATAATCATGGATTAAACAGACTCATTACACCATCCTAATAGAAGGATAATAGATGAGAATGTTTAAGCTGAGGAAAACTCCTCAACTTAATCCATGATTAGGGATTAAACTCATGACAAAACAAGCCTTTGGTTAAGTGGATTTTATTTTAATGGTATGATGATGAAGTGAATTTTATGGTTTGTAAGACAACTTGAGGGGGACTTGTCCATTAACACTAGGGTTAGTCCTTCTTAACCAATTAAGGAAGAATTAGAACCCTAATGCAAGGCCCAAGTTACAAGTGTGATGTCTTGATACTTATTAAGTGAGTTGATTAAGAGATTTAAACACATTAAGGGTTTAACACTTAGGATTAAAGTTATACACTCCATCCTAAGAGAAGGATGCAGGCATAAGCTTAATCACAAAGCCTTAAAGCCTTTAGGGTTTAGTCCCTGATTATGAGATGAGAAGAGAAGACTCAAAAGAGACACAAAGGTAAAACTAAGAGGGGAGACTAATCAAAACCCTAATCATTGTCATGCTTGGTTGATCCTAAAGTTTGTGAGGTTTTCAAGAACAATCTTCAATGGAACCACCAGGAAGCAGATGAACAGGATCCAGAGAAGCAAAGTGACTTGCTTCATTCAAGAAGTCAAGTCACTTGAAGAAAGAAAGTGGGAGGAAGAAGAATGAGCAAGCTCAATCTCAAACACATATAGAAATGCAGCAATGGATGCAAGAGAGATGAAAGGAAAAGTCATGAGAAGTGAAGGCAAATTCACTTCTCAAGTTTACTTACCACCTGAAATGTTAGAAAGAAATGCAATGTAATGCTAAATGGGATGGACTGCCATGATGCTAAACAAAACCAGAAGCATGTTGGTGATGATAATGATACTATGAGATGCTATAAACATGAGGCAAGGCATGGAGATGTTCATACAAGATCATGGATGCAAATGATGCAAGCTTAGAAGCATGAATACACATGAAAAGTTATGAGACATACAAGGCAAATGACATGGCAAATATGTGATGCAATGATCAAACATGCTTTCCATATGTTTTAAGATGTCAAATGAATCACATGGATGCTTGAAATATCATGGCAAGTCATGTTATGCAAGAGAATGCAAGAAGGATGCAAGAGAAAGCCCAAATTAGGGTTTATGGATCAAACAACAAACAAAAACCCAAAACAGAAGCAAACCCTAAGATAAAAAATGGAAAATGCCACCCAAAGAAACCCTAAACTTATACTAAACCAATGTCCAAAGGGGAGGTCTCAACTCTTAACCAATCTTAAGTTATGAATTTTACAAGTTATTAGGGTTTTTAGGGTTCCTAAACAGAAGAAATGCCAAACAATTGAAAAATGCAAGATCAAATCATGACCATTTTATCCTAGAAACTACATGCTAAACACAAAACAATGCAAAAAGAATCAAAGTCCAACTCTTCATAGATAGGCAGAAATGATTTTTTAAACTTTGGATCAAATTAATGCATAAAAATGATTTTAATTCAATGGAAAATTCTCAAAATGCATCAAGATCAAAAAAGAAATTTGGTTTGAAGGTTGGACAATGTTTCTAAATGTCTTAGAACATTTCATGAATTTTTTGGTGATTTTTAAATACTTAAAAGCATTTTTAATTAATTAATTTCCATTAATCAATTAAAAATAATCTTTTAAATATTTAAAAATACTTTTTTAATGATAAAAAATAAAATGAAAATATTTTTGTGTCATGAAAATTAATAAAACTCATGAGAAAAAGTTTCATAATTTTTAAACATTTTTTACTATTTTAAATTAAATATGCAAGTTAAATGAAAAAGAAATGAAAATAAATTAAAATAAAAGGAAAGGTAATCAGAAAGGAGGGCCAGGATTGAGTTCTGGATTCAAACGCGTTGACCACGCGCGCTAGTGGAGGGCCAGGATTGCCTCTGAGTTAATTATCTTAATTAAAATTAATTAAAACTAATGAAAAAGATTAGGGCATAATGGTTAGATCTGGGCCATCCGTTCGCGCGGCAAGTCAAACAAGTCAGGCCATCCAACGCTCAATATTCAAATGGCAATTAATTACATAATTAGGGCTTAACCACTTTCAGGCTGCCGGAGAAGACCTCCGGTCGTCTTCTCCGGCCAGCATCTCCCCTGAAAATCTCCAAACTCCTTCAAAACGTAACAAAAACAAAATCTAAAAACAGGGAAATGATTCCCATGATCCACTAAATCAAAACCCCATGCCCAAATTCATTTATTTTTCCCCAGAAGCACGAATCGAAACAAACAATTTTTAGGGCAAACCAGTTTCAGAGATCAATTAAATGCTCATTTCAACACCATTTCAAAAACCAAAAGCACCAGGATACTCAGTGAAGCATAGAGAACAAGTTTATGACATAAAAAACGATTTCTGGAAAAATAATTTTGGAGCTACCTGAGATTCGAAGCTTTCACTCTGATGACTTTCTGGCCTCTCCTCTTGATGAAAACCAATCCACTCAACCCTCTGGTGATGCTTGAATGCTCAAGAAGAGTTTATGTTGGCTGGATAATGAGTTTGACAAGTTTCTGCTCAAGTTCAGTTGGAAATGGCCATGGTGATTCAGGCAGTTTCAGGCCAATGTAGGTGGTTGTTTGTGATCCAGATGATGAGTGGAGATGGTCTATGGAGTTTGTTTTGATGTTTGTGAGCTGTGGTGAGAGTTTCGAAGGAAACTGCAAAATGGAGTGAGAATGGCAATGGGGTGTTCTGGTTTGATTCAGGCCTGGCTCTTGGTGGTTTGAGGTCTATGAAGTATGGTGAGTTGAAGTGTGGAAATGGTTTTTGTGTTTGTATGCTGTGGAGGCAGATTCGAAGGCTTATGCAGCTGGGGTGTGTTTTGTGAATGTGATCTTATGAAGTGTTTCAGGCGTGCTTCTTCATATGTTTGGCTTGCCAAAGGATATTATAATTTAATCCTATAGGTCAGATGATGTGACCTGGCCTATAGTGATTGGTAAGTTTGCTTTTGCAAAAAGTCAAATTTTGTGTAAGGCAAGCATGGCTTGATCTATAGCTAGTACAAGGCATGGTTCTGGTGCAGCATGGTGAGGTGAGAGGCTAGCCAAAGTGCAGCATCCAATGCATCAAGTGGGTGAAGTGATCATGATGATTTTGCAAGTTGTGGCTTTATGGTTCACATGGAGAGATCTTGTCCCAAAAGCCATGAAACATGAGCAATGCCTAGTCCATTCTGAATTTTATGACTTGTAGAATGTTTGTGTGCTGGTTTGAAATGAACTAGAGGTTGCAAAAGGCATTGGTTCATGGTTTTGCAAAATTCTCATTTGAGGCATGCCTTGAAAATCAATGATTTTGGCCAACTTTGTCACACCATAACTTTTGATCCAAGAAGAATTTGATCATGTTCTTGTACTTTTTGAAAAGGGAAAAATGAGATCTACAACTTTCATGACCAAAGTTTTTCCATTTGAAGCATTTTTGGATCAAGAATCAAGGCTTGAAAAATGACCTAAAATGAAGCATTCTTGAAAAGTCAACTATGCCCAAAAAGTCAACATTTGCAAAAACCCTAAATTCTTGATTTTTGTGAACTTCAACCTTCTCCCATGATCAAATAAAGATCATATACACTCAAAATGATGAAGATCACCCATTGGTTGGGTCATTGGGGGCCTCAGATGCCCTGATTTTACACTGACTTGTCCAGGAAGTCAACTCTTGATCAGATGACTTCCCCATGGAATTTCTTCATGAAAATTGATATGCATACTCCCTATACCATATAGAGACCAATGGAAACAAGAATGACCAAAAAATTTGAGGTTATGGCCTCTGAAACCAAAACCCTAATTTTCAGTCAACTGTGCAGTCTAGCCTGGCTCTGCATCCATTCCAAACCCAGTTCTTGTGATTCTTTTGAAATCTTGACTTTGAGAGGATGTGATATGATATATGGACACACATGGACCCCTTTGAAGTGATTGGTGATCTTTGGAGAGGCTCAAGAAGCTCTTGGATAGCTCAGATCACAAACCCTAGGTGCAGATGACTTAGAAACTATGCAGTGGATCAAAGATGAGATGTGAGATGATATGATTGTGTTTATGCATATGAAATGATCACAAGCCATGGTGTGAATGGGTGAGGGCAAATTTGGGGTGTTTACAGCTGCCCCTATTCAAACATGAGTTAGCTGTGCAGGATGTAAGCGTCGGCTTAACAGGCAAACAAGATAACTTGTGGTTGAATACCAAAGACAGTCCAAAATTTGCACTCACAGAATGAAGAAGAAAAGGGATATAGATTGCAAAGGAAAGTAAAGTATATTGTAAAGTGGGCGACGGAGGACGACCGTCGAGCAGAGGACGACTGCTGGGTAAATAGCGATGACGGGGACGGCCGACATGCTGGGAAAAGTGTGGGAAAGTAAAGCGATGACGGGGACGGCCGACATGCTGGGGATAAAAGGTATTAAGCGAAGACGGGGACGGCCGACTAGCTGGAAAAAGTAAGATATCATGATGGGGACGGCCATCAAGGTAAAGTTGTAAAATTCTCTGGGAATTAATGAAACATGACGGGGACGGCCATCAAGTTCATAAAGTAAAGGTAACCAACGATGGGGACGGCCATCGGGCTAAAAGGAAAAGGGACCACGACGGGGACGGCCATCGGGTTAAAGAATAAATGAAATAAACAGATGATGAGGTACGGTCATCAAAGGTGAAGGACGATCACCTAGCAGGGGACGGCTGCTCTGTCGGGGATAAGATGAGGGACGGTCATCTAAGGTGGAGGACGACCACCTGGCAGGGTACGGCTGCCGAAAAGTATCAACGATGGGGACGGCCATCGGATAAAAGGTCAACGATGGGGACGGCCATCGGACGAGCATGATGGAGGACGACCATCAAGAAGTGGAGGACGACCACTCAGCAGGGTACGGCTGCTCTCAAGGCTTGTCACGACATAGGACGAATGTCAGATAACCAAAATCAACAATGGAGACGGCCATTGGATAAAATGATGAAGGACGATCATCAAGAGGTGGAGGACGACCACCTAGCAGGGAACGGCTGCTAAAAATCAACGATGGGGACGGCCATCGGATGAGCATGATGGAGGACGACCATCAAGAGGTGGAGGACGACCACCTAGCAGGGTACGGCTGCTCTCAGGGTTATCATAACACAGGACGAGTGTTAGATAAAAAGAAAATTTGCTTTGTTGGCGATCTATTGGGGATTAGTAAATACGGACGAGTATCTGCATCCAAGAAGTAAAAGGTATAAGTGTTTAGATGTAGTGTACAGATTAAGGTGCGGACGAGCATCCTTAAGACTATGATACGGACGAGTATTAGGTAGAAACAAGCTTACACATGTTCAGAGATGATGATACGGACGAGTACCAACTAGTTAACAAAGAACAAGGACTATTGTTGAATATGTGGGGATGTAAGTGATATATACAAGATACGGACGAGTATCTGTATAAGTGTGTCATGAGTAGCGAGTATGAGTATTGTATAGATGAGTGTTTATCCGCTGGGGAGGATGACACGGACGGGTGTCGAGAGAGAAAAGTATAATATTAACAAATATATGGGTGATGAATATGCAAGCGAATGTGCTGGGGATATGACACGGACGGGTGTCGAGAAAGTGTACGTATAAGTATGTGAGTGCAAATAGGATGTCTTGGCTTTATGCTGGGGATGTGACACGGACGGGTGCCACAAGGTGTGTATACCGGTGTTTCTGTTTGTAAAGAGTGTTCAGGCGACTTTACTGGGGAGTGATGACACGGACGGGTGTCAACTGGTGTTTGGGAATTGTGAGGCAACTGTTTTTGCTGGGGACTCTGGTGGGGATTTTTGTGTATTGTATTTTGTATACTGACAGATTGTCATTATTCACAAGTGTTCAATTCACAACATGACTTATGATTATGCTATGTCTTTGATTTTTGCCGTAATGCTCCGTATTAGACAGAATGCCACGCTCTGAGGGGATAATATGATGCGAATGCTATGATTATGCAAAGAGGTACAGATCCGGGATTTGGATCCTGTCGCTGCGAAGATCTCTGGTTGGTCCGTTTGAAATGGACCTCCCAGCTGGGGATGAGGTCGTTGGTAGATCTGGTGAGATGTAATTGCTTGGGGATACATGTCATTGGTTGACATATCCTTGTAATATGGGACCTAGCTGGGGTTTGTAGCAGCTTTCTGTACTCTGTTGTGACTCCTTCATGCGTTGCTCTTCTGATCAGAGGCTAATGATTCTGTGGGGAGATGATTCCCTGACTCTTCCTATTCTGCTGAGGAAGGATGATCTGTACCATGGCTGGGGATAGTTGTTGGCCACTCAGCTGGGGAGGAAGCAACTCAGCTGGGGAGAACACAACTCAGCTGGGGAGAACACCTGGTGCTAAAACTGAGCGAGTATTGATTTGGCAACTTCGCTGGGGAAATGGGCAACTTCCCGTGCCACGTGGAAGATGGACTAAGTTGATAATGATCTGCCAGCTTGTCGAGGGTGGAGCTTTCATGCCCTAAGCTGTGCTTCTGGATACCTGCAATCCTGCAAAGATAAGGAAACGTACTAATAATCCCGAGGTATCCTTTACTGGATTCCGTCATAGGAGTTAAGCACTCTCAAGAGTAAGTACATTCCCTGCAAGCATGTGTTTTCATTTTCTTAGAGAAAAACATCTGTACTTATGCCATTAGCTTTTTAGAGACATCAGACATTTTTTGCAAAATAGAATGTACAAGACGAAACATGACTGAAAGTCTGATTTTATTAATTCAAATGCCCTGAGTTGGCGAGATACAGTCAAAGAAACAAATCTCCTAAAATGAAGAGATTGTTACAAATTGAGAAACAAAATGCCGGCGATGTTGACGACGCTTTCAAGGAGCTTCCTCTTCTGCTATGACTCGTATGACAATGACGTTCTTCTCGTCTTGCTTTCTGAAGGAGGCTGATTCTGATTGAAGCTTGATCCTTTGAAGTTTTCCAAGTTGCAAGTGATACAGACGAATTCAGAATGCAGTTGTTCGCTTATTCCCTTATTTTGCATGGATCGCCTTTTCGGGTTTTCAATCCATCGGGATACCCATTTTTGCCTGAGTTGTCTAATGCGGCTTTTCAACTCAGCGGGTGTACACATTTTTCATTTATTTCCCTTATTTTTGCCCGAGTCTTTTATTCTGTTTTTGACTCGCCGGGATGCCTTATTTTTGCCTGGACTTACATTCTGTTTTTATGTCCAGCGGGTCATTTTTATGCGAAGTATTTTTTAACTGCATCTAAATTCACAGGGGACGGGAAATCTTCGCCATCCATGGTGCTGAGCATCAGTGCTCCACCAGAGAAAACTTTCTTTACCACAAATGGTCCTTCATAATTTGGAGTCCATTTGCCCCTATGGTCTGTATGAGGAGGGAGGATTCTTTTTAGCACAAGATCCCCTACTTGGTACTCTCGATGCCTGACTTTCTGATCGAAGGCTTTCTTCATTCTCTTCTGATATAACTGCCCGTGGCAGATTGCAGCCAATCTCTTCCCTTCGATCAGGCTCAGTTGCTCGTATCGGGACCGAACCCATTCTGCTTCACTCAGTTTAACATCCATCAATACTCGTAGAGAGGGTAACTCAACTTCAACAGGTAGGACTGCTTCCATACCATACACAAGCTGATACGGTGTTGCCCCAGTGGATGTTCTGATTGATGTGCGGTACCCATGCAAGGCAAACGGTAGCATTTCATGCCAGTCTTTGTAGGTGACTACCATCTTCTGCACAATCTTCTTGATATTCTTGTTTGCTGCCTCAACAGCGCCATTCATCTTTGGCCTGTAAGGAGAAGAATTGTGGTGTTGGATCTTGAAGTCCCGGCACAGCTCTGCCATCATTTTGTTGTTCAGGTTGGAACCATTATCAGTAATGATTCGCTCGGGAACTCCATATCGACAGATGATATCTCTCTTCAGAAATCTGGCTACCACTTGTCTTGTAACGTTTGCATATGAGGCTGCTTCGACCCACTTAGTGAAATAGTCAATGGCGACCAGGATGAATCTGTGGCCATTCGAAGCAGTTGGCTCAATCTTGCCAATCATATCAATGCCCCACATGGCAAAGGGCCATGGTGAAGACATGATGTTCAAAGGATTGGGAGGCACATGCACCTTATCTGCGTAGATCTGGCATTTATGACATTTTCTGGCGTAGGCACAACAGTCTGTATCCATTGTGATCCAGTAATAACCTGATCTTAGCAATTTCTTAGCCATGGCATGCCCTCCTGCATGGGTACCAAAGGATCCTTCGTGCACCTCGTGCATTAACAAGTCTGCTTCCGTCTTGTCAACACATCTGAGGAGTACCATATCAAAGTTCCTTTTGTATAAAGACCCATCAGTGTTCAGAAAGAAACTACCAGCAAGCCTTCTCAAAGTCTTCTTATCATTGGAAGATGCCCCAGGTGGGTATGTTTGATCCTCCAAGAAGCACTTAATGTCATGAAACCAAGGCTTATCGTCCTTGACAACTTCCGCTGCAAATACGTATGCTGGTCTATCAAGTCTGGACACCGCAATCTGGGGTACAAAGTGAGCAGCTTGAACTTTGATCATGGATGAAATGGTAGCAAGAGCATCCGCAAACTGATTCTCGTCCCGAGGGATATACTCAAGTTTGACCGTTGTGAAGAAAGTCAATAACCTCCTCGTATAATCCCTGTAAGGTATCAGATGATCCTGGTGAGTGTACCATTTTCCGTTGGTCTGATTGACTACCAAAGCTGAATCTCCGAATACGGTCAATGTTTTGATCCTGAGGTCAATGGCTTCCTCAAGACCCATAATGCAAGCTTCGTATTCAGCTTCGTTGTTAGTGCAGTTGAAAGTGAGTTTTGCCGAGAAAGGCATGTGAACTCCTTTGGGTGTAATGAGTACTGCACCAACACCACGACCATTCATGTTAACATCCCCGTCAAACATCATAGTCCATTCTTCCTCCGGGTCAGGCCCTTCAGTGTGAATAGGCTCTTCGTGATCTTTTGATTTAATGAACATGATGTCTTCATCAGGGAAGTCAAATCTCATAGGCTGGTAGTCATCAATGGGTTGCTCAGCAAGATATTCAGATAATACACTGCCCTTGATGGCTTTCTGAGAGGTGTACTGTATGTCGTATTCCGTGAGAATCATCTGCCATCTTGCAACCCGTCCGGTAAGAGCTGGCTTCTCGAAAATGTACTTGACTGGGTCCATCTTTGAGATCAATAAAGTAGTGTGGGTCAACATATACTGTCTCAGTCGGCGAGCAGCCCACGCTAAAGCACAGCAAGTTTTCTCGAGCAGTGAATAACGTTGTTCAAAGTCGGTAAACTTTTTGCTCAGGTAGTATATTGCATACTCTTTTCGACTAGACTCGTCATGCTGGCCCAGCACACACCCCATCGACTCTTCTAATACTGTCAAGTACATAATCAGAGGTCTTCCTTCAACTGGAGGCATGAGGATTGGAGGCTCTTGTAAGTACTCCTTGATCTTGTCAAAAGCCCTTTGGCAGTCTTCGTTCCACCTGACCGTCTGTTCCTTTCTTAACAGCTTGAACAAGGGTTCACAGGTTGCTGTAAGGTGAGATATGAACCTTGAGATGTAGTTCAATCGACCTAAGAACCCTCGAACTTCTTTCTCAGTCTTCGGTGCAGGCATCTCTTGAATAGCTTTGACTTTATCAGGGTCAACTTCAATCCCTTTCTCGCTTACAATAAAGCCCAGCAGCTTACCGGATCGCACCCCGAATGTGCATTTGTTGGGGTTCAGCTTTAGTTGATACTTCCTCAGACGCTTGAACAACTTCAGCAGATTTACCAGGTGGTCTTCCTCTGTAAGGGACTTGGCGATCATATCATCCACATAACATTCTATTTCTTTGTGGATCATATCATGGAATAATGTCACCATAGCCCATTGATATGTTGCACCAGCATTCTTCAGTCCGAATGGCATCACCTTGTAACAGAACGTGCCCCAAGGTGTGATGAATGTTGTCTTCTCCATGTCTTCAGGTGACATCTTGATCTGGTTGTATCCTGAAAATCCGTCCATGAAGGAGAATACCGAGAACTGAGCCGTGTTATCCACCAATACATCAATGTGAGGTAATGGGAAGTCATCTTTCGGGCTGGCTCTATTCAGGTCCCGGTAGTCAACACACATTCTTACTTTGCCGTCCTTCTTGGGCACAGGTACTATATTAGCAACCCACGGCGGATAGCTAGTCACAGCAAGGAATCCGGCGTCCCATTGCTTTTGTACCTCTTCCTTGATTTTCATAGCCATATCTGGGCGAGTACGGCGCAGTTTCTGTTTAACTGGTGGGCATTCTTCTCTCAGAGGCAGCTTGTGCACAACAATGTCGGTATCCAACCCTGGCATGTCCTGATACGACCAAGCAAACACATCAACATATTCTTGAAGCAGATCAATCAGTTGTCTCTTCACTGAGTCTTGTAGGCAGGCCCCGATTTTAACTTCTTTCACGCCTTCGTCTGTACCAAGATTAATCACTTCGACCTCCTCCTGATGAGGAGTAATAACCTTTTCCTCTTGTCTCAACAACCTGGCTAACTCTTCAGGAAGCTCATATTCTTCTTCAACCCCTTCATCAGCTTGATTGATTGGATTGTCAAAGTCATACGAAGTCATAGCCGTGCTGTTGTCGGTGCTGTCTGGAAGGCACTCTCTGCAAGGGTTCAGTTTGTTCATTTTAGTGATTGATTTTAATCTTGCTTTAGAAAAAAGTGAAATGAAGTTATCATTTTGAAAACACCGCCATTTATTTTTGTACAAAAAAGAAAAATGGAAAAACAGTGAGCAGAAAAGAAAAAGACTCGTTTGCAAAAAGATGTCTGATATTTCATTAATTTAATCTTGTTTGCACAAAAGTACAGATGGCCCTGATTACAAAATGAGTCTTGTCATCTTGGGCAAGATGCAAGACTTTGATGCATGCTATAAAAATACAGGAAATAATAATTACTCTGCATGAGTAACTCTTATAATTTCCTGGGAAGACCAGTTTGAGATACTGCTCCCCGGGATCTTTGGACGAATCCAATTCTCCAGATTGCGCTCCTCTTCCAGCTCGTCTTCCAAATTGTTGATAGCATCGGGGGTGAGCATCCCCCCACTGACAAAACCAGGCTTCTCAGCAGCCTCCGCTTGATGTTGTTGAGTTGGTCTGTAACCCAACCCAAACTTGTCCTTCTTCTCCTCCACAGATACGACCTTGCCCCAGCCTTGGGCAGTTCCTTCTTCAACAACCTTCCGGGCTTGTTGATAAGATGACATGGAGATACCAGATACAGCAGATGCTTCATTGACATTCAAGGCCTCAAAACCTTGGCTCATTGTTTCATGGATCTCCCCATCCATCTCAATGTACTTATAAGTAGCCAGATGGCTAACAAATATATCCTCTTCCCCACATATTGTAACAACTTGGCCTTCCCATTCAAATTTTAACTTCTGGTGAAGGGTAGACGTTACTGCGCCAGCGGCGTGAATCCAAGGTCTACCCAACAAACAGCTATAGGCAGGCTGAATGTCCATCACATAGAAGATAGTTGTAAAGGTCTGTGGGCCAATTGTCACAGGCAGCTCTATTTCTCCCAGAACCGACCTCTTAGAACCATCAAAGGCTCTTACCACCAGGTTGCTGGGTTTCAGTGCTAATCCTTCATACTCTAGCTTCACCAGAGCCTTCTTTGGCAAGACATTCAGGGATGACCCCGTGTCTACCAGCACATGGGAAAGGACTGCTCCTTTGCATTCCATGGTGATGTGCAAGGCTTTGTTGTGGTTGCGGCTATCCGCTGTCAAGTCAGTATTGGTGAACCCTAGCCCATTGCTAGCAGTAACATTTCCAACCACGGTTTCCAATTGATTGACAGTGATCTCCTCAGGCACGTAAGCTGCGTGCAAGACTTTGAGTAGTGCATTCCGATGGGCCTCGGAGCACATAAGCAGAGAGAGGATAGAGATCTTGGATGGCGTCTGGTGAAGCTGATCCACAATTTTGTAATCACTCTTTTTGATGATCCTCATAAACTCATCAACTTCTTGATCGAATGGTGTCTTCACAGCTTCTTTGACAGCTTGATCTTCCTGCACAGGGCTCTTTCCTTTTGCCTTAGCAGCAGCTTCTGCTTCGGCAGTGGGTCTCTGAATTAGTGGAGCAAAGAGACGTCCGCTTCGCGTGAAGCCTCCGCCTCCTCCCACATTATCTATCTGTGGTGCAGGTGTTGATGTTTCAAGAGTGATTCTTTTCCCTTCGCAGTATACGTCAGAGCCATAGTGCCAAGGGATGGCCCTATTGCTTTCATATGGTACGGGTCCAGGCACTGTGACAGTGACCGGACTGATTGCTGCTACTGAAGGGACTGTAATTGTTTGTGGATCGTAATAAATTGTAACTGGTGCTCTAACGGGAGCAGCACCTTCTGAATTGTAGGCAGAGTTGTTTTCAGGATCATAGAATATGGTGACAGTAGAGACATCTTCTTGATTTGTTGCTGGAGTTGTAGGAGACATTGTCGGAAGTATGGATGTCGTTGTTGTAGGAGATTCAAAATGGAATGAAGCTGAAGTTGTAGCAGGAAAAATTGTTGAAAACTGATCAGTTGAGATGATTGATGAAGTACTTGTTGATGAAGCAGAAGAATTGTCAGGAACAATGGTTGCTGTAGTTGTAGGAGGTTCTGAAACCGTTGTTGATGATATTGCTGGATTTGTTGGAAATGATGTAGTGATCTGGAGTTGGCCACTCTGAATAAGGCCATCTATGCCATTCCTCAGATTATCGCACCCATTTACTGAGATATTGCAGTAAGCACACCCTAATTCGCATCCTGGGAACATCTGACATTCCAAGAGCTGAGCCTTGATTTCTACCAACGGTGTCCGGATCTGACCCACACTGGTTATTAAATAAGACGGCTTGTCTTCTTCAATAGCGTTAATTCGGGGACCACCATGGTTTGGCATAGGATTTTTGTTGACATTGGGTGGTGGTGCAAAATTCAGAGCTTTTGAGTCTACCAGGTCTTGTACCTTCATGTGCAGGGCTCTACACTTTTCTGTACTATGGCCAGGTGCGTTTGAATGAAAGGCACACCTAGCGTTGGAGTCGTAATTCCTGGGTAGACTGTTGGGATCTGGAGGTGCCAACGTCCTTAGCTCAACTAGGTTGAGTTTCAGGAGCTGTGGCAGCAATGTAGCATATGGCATGGGGATCGGGTCGATCACTCTGTTAGCTTGAGATGGCCTCGGTTGGAATGGCCTTGGCTGATGATTGTTGTTGGTGTTGTTGTTGTTGTAATTCCTTGGAGGGTACTGATTCTGTTGTTGATACTGGGGTTGTGGCTGATAGTTTTGCTGAGGAGGTTGATAAACAGGTTGTGGATGAGCTGGAGCAGGGATAGTGACTGCAGCCACAGATCTGTGAACATATTGGGGCCTACCCCTGTTGGTGTGGATGGCATTAGTCTCACCAGTCCTTCTCGGGCCTGCAAAAGGCTTTCTCACATTACTGGATGAGCTTGCACCATTGTCTGAAATCTTCCCCATTTTCAAAAGGCTTTCAATTCTCTCTCCGGCTATGACAACATCTGCAAAGCTGGTAGATGAGAAGGCAGCTAGCCTATCAATATAGGTTCCCTGAAGGGTATTCATGAACATATCAGCCATTTCCCGTTCAGACATAGGTGGCTGGACAGCAGCAGCAAGCTGTCTCCATCTTTGAGCATATTCTCTGAAGCTCTCTCTAGATGACTGTGACATTCCCATTAGGAGGGTCCTGTTGGGTGCCATATCTAGATTATACTGATACTGTCTGATGAAGGCCTCTGCCAGGTCCTTCCAGCATCTTATAGTTGCTCTTGTCAGATGGGAATACCATTCCCTAGAAGCTCCAGTCAAGCTATCTTCGAAGTAGAACATCCACAACTTCTCGTCCATGGTGTAGGCTTTTAATCTTCCGAGAAAAGATTGCAGATGGGTTCGGGGACAGGAAGTCCCATTATACTTTTCAAAACATGGAGGCTTAAACTTGTGGGGAATCCTGACCCCATCTACTAAGCCCATATCCATGACATCGAATCCCAAAGAGTTTTGAGACTCCAAGGACCTCAACTTTTCAGCTATTTCGTCCAATCTTCTATCATAAGCCTCTTCCCCGGCTCCCATTACCGTGAACTGGTCTTCTTGATGGTCTTGTTGCAGTACCCTCCCGGCTGTAGCAGTTCCTGGAATATTGACAGGGATATTGGCCTCTGGATGGAGGTGGGGACCAAAGACAGGGGGATTGACATGTGGTTGGACTCTTTCATTGTTGCTAGTCCCAGCAGTTCCAGGCTGATGGTCTTCCTGGTTTCTCCCTTCCATCAGTGCTCTGAGCCTCTCCTGGCTTTGAGCCAAGTTGTTCATTACTTCCATGAACTGTGTTATCTGAGTTCTCATCTCCACCCTTTCGTTGACCATTTGGTTTCTGACCTCAGTAAGGTCCTGCTGCATCTGATCCATCTGAATTCCCGGAAGGTTGTTTCGGGTAGGGTATCTGTGTGGCCGGTTGAGGGGAAACACTCGTCGTCGAGCAATAATTCCTGAACATCACAACAGAGTTAGCAACAACAAAAACAAAACCTACAAAACAAACAAAGGGTTAGCATGCAATGCAATATGCTTATTTGTTCTCAGGGTATCCGGCTTGGCATTCAGTTTTGACCCTTCCAGACCCTTGAAGATGCTGTTGATGTTGCTTTTTGAAGAAAACTCAGATGAAGCAAACTAACACAAATATATATTACAGAAGGGGAAATAATACAACTTGTTCATTTTACAACATAAGCCCTAAAAGGGGTCAAAATACATTACAAGAAAATAAAAGTACATGGAAAGAAAACAACAACAAGCAAATGGTCAAACACCAAGTCCAAACTCATCCTCACGAACTTCCTTGAGAAGCGCTTCGGTCACAGGATCAGCCGGACGCTCCGTAAGGTTCCTGATGAGAAGATTCCGGGTAGCAATAGCTGCAGTCAACTTCTTGTTTTGACCTTGGTCCTTAGACCTCTTCACTCCAGCTCTGATCTTTAGCTCTGATACCTCCCTCTGGGCTGCTGCCAGGGCTTCCTCTATGTGCTCCATCTTGTCTTGAACTCTCTTGTCCTCCAGAGTACGAGCCTCGGTGATCCTGACCCACCTAGCCTGACTCTCCTTCAGATACAAGTCCGTTCTAGCTTTCTGGAATTGGGCTTCCTTACAAGCATTCTTCAGGATTTGCTCTCCAGCCCTAGACTTTTTAATGTAATCTTCAGACCTCTCAATCTTTGCCAGATGCTCTTTCTTCAGCTTCTCCAATCTTTCAATATCCAGTCTTCCATCACTCCTCTCATAGAGGGTCTTCTGCAAGGCTTGGGTCAACTTCTCATTTCTCTCCTTTAACTTCTCAAACTCCTCTAGACTGACAGTTGCTGGGGGTGGTGCTGTGGAAGGCCCAGGCACATCTTCAATAGTAAAAGGCATCCCAGAGAATTGAGCCCTAGCATAGGACCAATCATAGTATTGTGCTGATGCCACATTGTTACATTTTCCCAAGATGGTTATCCCCTTAGTTTGAACATTATCCCAGGCCCAGGCTGCCTGCCTAACAACAGTCAGACTAATCTTGTTCTCACAGTAAAGAGTCTCAACCAAATCCTGTGCCTTAGGGGTGTGGACCAGTGCATAGCCCAGTTGTCTTTTAAACAGCAGAGGGTTATAATTAATACTCCCCTTAACTCCTACTAGGGGTACATTGGGAAAATGCCCACAGCTGGTGATGATATCCCTGCCTTTTGTGCTCTGAGTGCACCATCTGATGTCAGCTGAAGTAAGAGTAGTAAGTCTTCCAGCCCAGTTTTTCTGTTGATGAGGATTCAAAAATGCATCTGTCCTGGGTAGATGCCTGAGAAGCCAAGTGTGGAACAATGGAGCACAACACCTCACTAGTCTCCCCCTCTGCTTTTCATTTCTCTGATGCACTGAATAGTAGAGATCCCCCAATAAAGTTGACACTGGGTTCCTTAGAATGAACAGGTGAATTGCATTCTTACTGATGAATCGAGGCTCATCCGCAAACAATACAATCCCATGGATACTCAAAGCCAACAAAGCACATACTGCTTTCCATTCTCCTAGAGAAGCCTTCAGAGTAGCTTGAGCAATTAAGAAATCCAGATGCATGCCAGGGATTCCAGCCTTAGAAGTCATATGCTGCCCAATCAAGACTGGTTCCAGATGCAATGCTTTTGCTACCTCTTCATTACTTGGAAAGACCATCTCAGGGTTGAAAGGAACTTCTCTCCTGATAGGTATGCCAACCAATGATGAGTATTCTTCCAATAAGGGCCCCATCTGAAAATCCTGGAAAGTAAAACATCTTAGTGGGGGATCATAAAACTGAAGGCAGGTGTGGATCAGGCTTCTCTGTGAAGGGTCCAGATCCATAACCATGTCAAGTATATCTCCATGGTGTTCCCTGAACAATGGCACATGGTCTGGAGTGATCAGGGTCTGAATCCTCCTGATGTCTGACAACTCTGGCTGGAAGAAGTGGTAAGTAATGTTGCTTTTCTTTGGAGCCATGATGCTGAGACTGAGTAGAGACAAGTGCTGATGAAGATACTGGAGAGAAGGGCCACTGATTGGCTGGAGTGGGTGCTGATGAAGACAGGTCAATACTGAAGATGGGGTCAAAACCAAAACCAAATGAAGATGGATACCCTGAAACACAAATAAGCAAATGTTAATATGATGCAATGATTATGTATGCAAATGATATGCAAGGGTTTGTGACTGAGCTGGATCTGATCAAGTGCTCTGATATAAGTTCATGTGTGTAAGAAATCCAGATGGAGGCCTATAAATCCAGTAACCAAGGTGGGGGACTCAAATAAAGAGCCACATATCCAGGGTTTAGAATCACAAGAACTGTCCAACATGGAGTATTCTTAATCATACAAAGTAACAGGGTATTCTGAGGTCAAGGTACCTGCAAACCTGTAAACAGCCCAACCCCCTCACAGGTGGTGTTCTAAAACAAGGATCCTCAGACTTGGATCAGTTATGAGAAGTGTAAACACTTCTAACCCGGAGGTACAGTGTTTACAATAACCATAACAATTCCTCCTCTAATTCACCTCAGTTTCTGAAGGTCAAAACTAAAAGGTCATTCAGACTTAGCAGGCTTCCCAGATAGCCCTAGCATTGCAGGAAATCTGCAACACAGAGTTCTCAAGAAGAAACCCACATCTGAACCGTGTTTCATATTCCCGCACCAGACCGAAATGGAATGGGAAAGAATATGATTCACTCTAGCCTAGGTGTCACTCAGATCCCAGGTATAGGACCTTAACTCTCAATGAATCACCCACCCACCAAAGCAAACAAACAGATCCAGCCAGCAGCACAGTATGATATAATGCAAAGCTATAAAGAAAGCAGTAAAGCAACTGTACATAAAGCAAAAATAAATACAAATAGACAAGCACAAATAAGCACATAACACCCCAGTAAACACAAATCAAACAAGCGCTAGGAGGAACCCACAAAAAGAACCAGAAGCCCTGGTTGCAGTATAAGGCTCCCCAGCAGAGTCGCCAAGCTGTCGCTCCCAATAGATGGGACATGCCCAAATAAAGGTACAGACGCGAACGGTCGGCGAGAGGGACAGTGAGAACACACAGCCGTGAACTCACTGGAGATGAATAGAGTCGCCAGCTAGGCATTTTTATCCCGGAGGAAAGGTAATGCTGCATAGACCTAGGAAAAGATGGATAAGACGGTTGCGAACCAAAGAGACTGAGAAAGGGGGTTGGTTACAACCTGGGAAGGTATTAGCACCCAGATTGTCCGCCGTACTCGACGGGATCCACGCTTAAAAGATTTGTGTTTTAAAGGGGTAGTGTCAGTGCAATTTGTGTATAGAATAGCTGGAAAAGAATGTACAGGTGTCAGTGTAAGAAGTGTGAAATGTGATATATACGGTGTCAGTGTAAGAATGAGAATGGATTGCTCATGACTATGAGGCTAAAGAATAAGGCTAGAAGGAGGGGGAATGTACATAGACTTTTGTTCGATAACTGTTAAGTTATGCCTACGTATCCTCTCGTGCAATGAGGAAGTCAGAACACCGTAGTTCGACCCAAAGAGACTGAAAGGTGAATTGACTTGTGAACTGCTTGCTTGTCTATGCTCAAGTGTATGACCTGTCTGGCTCAGGTGCTTACTGTCTTGCATTAGACGGAAGAAACAAGTTCTCATTTGTGAGTGAATGAGATGAGAAAAGAATCCCGGAGGAGACGATTATTGTTTGTTTTTTTGTATTTTCAGTCTTTTATTGCTTTTTGAGAGTTTGTCATAAGTCAATGAGCTTAAGCCTAAACCAATGGATTTAGTAAACTCATCACATCTTCCCTCTGATTAGGGGTAATGAGAGTACCTTAAGTGTGAAGTCAGATTCTCACACTTAATCACCTTTGGTGTAGGATTAAGATCATTAACCTACTTGTGATTATTTAGATGTTTTTGGTATTTTTGTTTAGTGTTGAGTAATGAGGTTAAGCCATAATCATGGATTAAACAGACTCATTACACCATCCTAATAGAAGGATAATAGATGAGAATGTTTAAGCTGAGGAAAACTCCTCAACTTAATCCATGATTAGGGATTAAACTCATGACAAAACAAGCCTTTGGTTAAGTGGATTTTATTTTAATGGTATGATGATGAAGTGAATTTTATGGTTTGTAAGACAACTTGAGGGGGACTTGTCCATTAACACTAGGGTTAGTCCTTCTTAACCAATTAAGGAAGAATTAGAACCCTAATGCAAGGCCCAAGTTACAAGTGTGATGTCTTGATACTTATTAAGTGAGTTGATTAAGAGATTTAAACACATTAAGGGTTTAACACTTAGGATTAAAGTTATACACTCCATCCTAAGAGAAGGATGCAGGCATAAGCTTAATCACAAAGCCTTAAAGCCTTTAGGGTTTAGTCCCTGATTATGAGATGAGAAGAGAAGACTCAAAAGAGACACAAAGGTAAAACTAAGAGGGGAGACTAATCAAAACCCTAATCATTGTCATGCTTGGTTGATCCTAAAGTTTGTGAGGTTTTCAAGAACAATCTTCAATGGAACCACCAGGAAGCAGATGAACAGGATCCAGAGAAGCAAAGTGACTTGCTTCATTCAAGAAGTCAAGTCACTTGAAGAAAGAAAGTGGGAGGAAGAAGAATGAGCAAGCTCAATCTCAAACACATATAGAAATGCAGCAATGGATGCAAGAGAGATGAAAGGAAAAGTCATGAGAAGTGAAGGCAAATTCACTTCTCAAGTTTACTTACCACCTGAAATGTTAGAAAGAAATGCAATGTAATGCTAAATGGGATGGAATGCCATGATGCTAAACAAAACCAGAAGCATGTTGGTGATGATAATGATACTATGAGATGCTATAAACATGAGGCAAGGCATGGAGATGTTCATACAAGATCATGGATGCAAATGATGCAAGCTTAGAAGCATGAATACACATGAAAAGTTATGAGACATACAAGGCAAATGACATGGCAAATATGTGATGCAATGATCAAACATGCTTTCCATATGTTTTAAGATGTCAAATGAATCACATGGATGCTTGAAATATCATGGCAAGTCATGTTATGCAAGAGAATGCAAGAAGGATGCAAGAGAAAGCCCAAATTAGGGTTTATGGATCAAACAACAAACAAAAACCCAAAACAGAAGCAAACCCTAAGATAAAAAATGGAAAATGCCACCCAAAGAAACCCTAAACTTATACTAAACCAATGTCCAAAGGGGAGGTCTCAACTCTTAACCAATCTTAAGTTATGAATTTTACAAGTTATTAGGGTTTTTAGGGTTCCTAAACAGAAGAAATGCCAAACAATTGAAAAATGCAAGATCAAATCATGACCATTTTATCCTAGAAACTACATGCTAAACACAAAACAATGCAAAAAGAATCAAAGTCCAACTCTTCATAGATAGGCAGAAATGATTTTTTAAACTTTGGATCAAATTAATGCATAAAAATGATTTTAATTCAATGGAAAATTCTCAAAATGCATCAAGATCAAAAAAGAAATTTGGTTTGAAGGTTGGACAATGTTTCTAAATGTCTTAGAACATTTCATGAATTTTTTGGTGATTTTTAAATACTTAAAAGCATTTTTAATTAATTAATTTCCATTAATCAATTAAAAATAATCTTTTAAATATTTAAAAATACTTTTTTAATGATAAAAAATAAAATGAAAATATTTTTGTGTCATGAAAATTAATAAAACTCATGAGAAAAAGTTTCATAATTTTTAAACATTTTTTACTATTTTAAATTAAATATGCAAGTTAAATGAAAAAGAAATGAAAATAAATTAAAATAAAAGGAAAGGTAATCAGAAAGGAGGGCCAGGATTGAGTTCTGGATTCAAACGCGTTGACCACGCGCGCTAGTGGAGGGCCAGGATTGCCTCTGAGTTAATTATCTTAATTAAAATTAATTAAAACTAATGAAAAAGATTAGGGCATAATGGTTAGATCTGGGCCATCCGTTCGCGCGGCAAGTCAAACAAGTCAGGCCATCCAACGCTCAATATTCAAATGGCAATTAATTACATAATTAGGGCTTAACCACTTTCAGGCTGCCGGAGAAGACCTTCGGTCGTCTTCTCCGGCCAGCATCTCCCCTGAAAATCTCCAAACTCCTTCAAAACGTAACAAAAACAAAATCTAAAAACAGGGAAATGATTCCCATGATCCACTAAATCAAAACCCCATGCCCAAATTCATTTATTTTTCCCCAGAAGCACGAATCGAAACAAACAATTTTTAGGGCAAACCAGTTTCAGAGATCAATTAAATGCTCATTTCAACACCATTTCAAAAACCAAAAGCACCAGGATACTCAGTGAAGCATAGAGAACAAGTTTATGACATAAAAAACGATTTCTGGAAAAATAATTTTGGAGCTACCTGAGATTCGAAGCTTTCACTCTGATGACTTTCTGGCCTCTCCTCTTGATGAAAACCAATCCACTCAACCCTCTGGTGATGCTTGAATGCTCAAGAAGAGTTTATGTTGGCTGGATAATGAGTTTGACAAGTTTCTGCTCAAGTTCAGTTGGAAATGGCCATGGTGATTCAGGCAGTTTCAGGCCAATGTAGGTGGTTGTTTGTGATCCAGATGATGAGTGGAGATGGTCTATGGAGTTTGTTTTGATGTTTGTGAGCTGTGGTGAGAGTTTCGAAGGAAACTGCAAAATGGAGTGAGAATGGCAATGGGGTGTTCTGGTTTGATTCAGGCCTGGCTCTTGGTGGTTTGAGGTCTATGAAGTATGGTGAGTTGAAGTGTGGAAATGGTTTTTGTGTTTGTATGCTGTGGAGGCAGATTCGAAGGCTTATGCAGCTGGGGTGTGTTTTGTGAATGTGATCTTATGAAGTGTTTCAGCCTTGCTTCTTCATATGTTTGGCTTGCCAAAGGATATTATAATTTAATCCTATAGGTCAGATGATGTGACCTGGCCTATAGTGATTGGTAAGTTTGCTTTTGCAAAAAGTCAAATTTTGTGTAAGGCAAGCATGGCTTGATCTATAGCTAGTACAAGGCATGGTTCTGGTGCAGCATGGTGAGGTGAGAGGCTAGCCAAAGTGCAGCATCCAATGCATCAAGTGGGTGAAGTGATCATGATGATTTTGCAAGTTGTGGCTTTATGGTTCACATGGAGAGATCTTGTCCCAAAAGCCATGAAACATGAGCAATGCCTAGTCCATTCTGAATTTTATGACTTGTAGAATGTTTGTGTGCTGGTTTGAAATGAACTAGAGGTTGCAAAAGGCATTGGTTCATGGTTTTGCAAAATTCTCATTTGAGGCATGCCTTGAAAATCAATGATTTTGGCCAACTTTGTCACACCATAACTTTTGATCCAAGAAGAATTTGATCATGTTCTTGTACTTTTTGAAAAGGGAAAAATGAGATCTACAACTTTCATGACCAAAGTTTTTCCATTTGAAGCATTTTTGGATCAAGAATCAAGGCTTGAAAAATGACCTAAAATGAAGCATTCTTGAAAAGTCAACTATGCCCAAAAAGTCAACATTTGCAAAAACCCTAAATTCTTGATTTTTGTGAACTTCAACCTTCTCCCATGATCAAATAAAGATCATATACACTCAAAATGATGAAGATCACCCATTGGTTGGGTCATTGGGGGCCTCAGATGCCCTGATTTTACACTGACTTGTCCAGGAAGTCAACTCTTGA
>CAWYPZ010000274.1:12500-17500 GCA_963966055.1 Lathyrus aphaca | reverse complement strand
TGATGTGTTGCTAGATACCGCTCACTGTTTATTATGTTAAATATATAATTTAATATAATTACCAACGTTACGAAATCCTACAGGGTCACACACATAAGGACAGTTTGATGAGAGATAGAGAAATCAAAGGAACACCGTAAGGTACGGTGCACTTAAGTGAAAATAGAAATTCGGATAATATAATAATAATTATTGTTATTTTATAATGGTTATAAAATAATAATAAAATAAATATATTTATTATAATAATAGTTATTATAATAATATATAATATTATTATGGATCATGTGAATTGGGCTTTTAGCCCGCAGCCCACAAGAGAGTCTATAAAAAGAACCCTTGTGATGAAGCTTTCACTTGATGCAATTTCGTTTTTGATTTTCTTTTCTCACTTAAATAATTTCGTTCGTAAGCAGCTAGCACTGTGACCGGAAGCTGTTCGTGTGGACTGAGTAGAGGCGTTGCATTTCATCAACGCTTGTGATCGCTGCATCATATATATATGCATACATGCATACATAATACATACATACATAAATACATACATACATATATACATATATACACACACACACACATATGCATACATATATACATACATACATATATTGATATACATACATATATATATATATATGCATACATGCATACATAATACATACATACATAAATACATACATACATACTTACATACATACATACATACTTACATACATACATATATACATATATATATATATATATATATATATATATATATATATATATATATATATATATATATATATATATATATATACATACATACATACATACATACATACATACATTAAGGTATTGTGTTTCTCTGTTAGCAAAACCTATGCCATATTTAGTTAATATAATATTTTTTTCCAGCTTAATATATATATATATATATATATATATATATATATATATATATATATATATATATATATATATATATATATATATATATATATATATATATATATATATATATATATATATATATATATATATATATATATATATATATATATATATATATATATATATATATATACACATTCATACATACATACATAAATATATTTATATACATACATTCATACCTACATACATTCATATATACTTATATTGATAAATACATTTTTTGTATTGTGTTGTGATATATACTTACATTGATATATACTTTTTTTTTTGTTTTGTGTTGTGATATATATTTATTTCATATTTAGTTAATATAATATTTTTTTCAGCTTAATATATATATATATATATATATATATATATATATATATATATATATATATATATATATATATATATATATATATATATATATACACACACAAACACATATATACACACACACATTCATACATACATACATAAATATATTCATATACATACATTCATACCTACATACATTCATATATACTTACATTGATATATACATTTTTTGTTTTGTGTTGTGATATATACTTACATTGATATATACTTTTTTTTTGTGTTATGATATATATGCATGCATGTATGTATGCATACATACGTACATACATGTGTACATACATGCTTACATACTTACATACATGCGTACATTCATACATACATACATGCGTACATTCATACATACATACATGCGTACATACATAAATTCATACATACATACATACATACATTAGTATATCTTGGTGTTGTGTTTCTCCGTTAGCCAAATTTATGTCATATTTAGTTAATATAATATTCTTTGCTTTTACTACCACACAGGTAGAATTGATGGACATTGAGCTGGACTTCTTTTGGGGAACCTTAACCGGAAATTACTATCCTGAGCCAAATAACATGAACAATGATGAAATACATAACCTTGATATCCGCTATTTCAATAAGATCCTTGCCCACACCTTCTTTGGAAAAGAAGAAAACCTTAATGGAGTATCTAAAGATAAGATATTCATTATGTCATGTCTGACAAATGGACAGCCAGTTAATGGTGTGCCTTTCATGATGCAAACCTTCACCCGAATCCATGAAGAACCTGATCTACCCATATTGGTAGGAGGTCTTGTCACCATGATTGCTGATGCCTTAGGACTTAGATACCAATTACACAGGTGTAACCGTTTACGTACCATCCGTCCTATGAATCTGAACTTTTGCTTTAACCGCCATATGATAAGAAATTTAGGACAACCACCTTACGAGTACCTAATCAAGAATGAAGTAGTAACCCTATTCACATTACCAAACCATACTAAAGTCAGTGTTCACAATAAAGATAATTGGCTTTATGAGCTTACCCCTCCTGACTATCCATCCACTCCCGAAACACCACAATCTTACAAGATAAGGGATGATATAATGACCGATGTAGAAAGTGACCCTGAGACACCTCCTAGTTACCATGACATTGAACACACTGATGAAGTGATTGAAACCCCTGAAGTAAATCAAGTAGAATATGCTGACAACTTAAAGAAAATTATGAACACTCTTGAAGTTTACCAAGCCGATATCAATGCTGTTAAGGATGAGATTAAAAGCATGCGATTGGACGTTATAGGTTTAACTGACATAACGTGTGAGCAATTCTACCACCTAAACTCCACAATTGAAGATTTGAAGAAGCAACTTTGAAAAATGTTGTAGTGATTTAACTTATTTTACTTCTCGCTTTTGTTTCTAGTTAGTTTTAACATTTTGCAAACATTTTCGTACCTTATTTTTATTAATGTAATTTTCCTCCAATTATATCAAAAGCAAAGCACTTCTAGTTTTACCATTTTCCAATTTAATCAATTTCTATGATTTCCATTAGTTACTGTTATATTTAAATTGATTAATATTTTATGATTTCTCGTGTGATGAAATTTGCTACTAATATATGTTGATCCAATATTATGTATAGTGTTGGTGTTGGAATTAAATAAGAAGTGATAATAAAGAAAACAAATTGCATTGAACGAGTGAGATAATGCATCCTGTGAAGAAAATATTATAAGATTTTAATCCCTCACGGTTGTCATCATTATCTCACGATTGTGACAAGCTAATTAGCGCGTCACGACCGTCACTCATCCCTCACGACCGTGACGACCCCTGTTATACGAATTCTGAGAAACAGAACCGTTCTTCTTCGCAGAAACCACTTTTCCACTTCCACAAAAATTAGAAACCCCCCATTATCTCCTCACTATCCCGTAACCTCCCATTACCCTCAGTCAATTCCATTAACCTCTCCATTTATTCCAAACCTCTCACATTCACTTCTTTCACTATAATCAGAACCAAATTTTTCACATTTTTCATTTTCTCACAAAACTCAAAAACCTCTCATCTCTCATTCCCGTACTTGCATGCAATGGAAGAAATCCAATTTAGAGATGGTGAACATGGAGAAACTCAAAGACAAAAGTTTATCAGGTTTCAGAACCGTGGCGTCCAGCCCACTCGGTATGTCGACATTGACTGCTTGAGGGAGTTGGGACTGCTCAACAGCGTGAAGCTCCTGCTTAGGCATGTTGGTTTGTGGCACTTGTGTAGTCAACCACAGCCGACATTCGAACTCATCACATTGGAATTTCTGAGTTCGTTTCAATATGTTACACCTCCCGGTTCATCAAGTCAACTCACCGGCATTGCAAAGTTCAGAATGCTCGGCCGAGAGTTCGAAATCACGCAAACAAGGATCGCCGAACTGTTAGGTTTCGATCACGGAGACGATGCTCATCTCCGTGTGCCGGACATCTTCAGCGAAACCGCTTTCACCTTATGGCACGACATCACCAACACCCGTGCTAATGCCTTTCAGAGTCTGAATGCTACCCACATCCATAACCCGGCGATCCGATATTTCCATCGCATCATCTGCAATACTATTTTCGCAAGAGAGAGCAATCACAAGCTTAACTCCAAGGAGCTCTTGTTCTTACACTGTGCCTTAAATGACGAGCGCATCAATGCTGCCCCATTCCTTTTATCCCATATCCAGTCTGTAGCACAACGAGGCGCAACCCCCTTCTACATAGGCGGGATTGTCACCACCCTCGCCATTCAGCTGGAGCTTGGTGACTTGATTATCCATTTGCCTCGCAGAGCCGCAGAGTTGCTTACAAAGAACTATTGCAGGTCCGCTCACTTGATATCTCAGAGAGAGGATGGCAGGTTCAACCCTGTTATCCAAGGCACCGTTTATCATCACATCACCTTGTTGTGCCGTGACCGCATCGATCCGTCCAACCGAGCCAACTGGCTATTTGCTTTACCGGATGCTGCAGGCCACGTCCCCATTATTGATGAGCAGACCGATCCACCAGTGGACGAGATGCAAGATACCATGGATACAGCTGAGCCTGTACAGGACATTCCTGAGTCCTCCACCCGACAGCCACCTGCGCAAGAATTCACACTTGAAGACGTCTTCCATGCGATTCATCAGCAAAACCAGATAAATGTCGCACTAGAGCGAAGGCAAAAAGAGCAACATGATGCGCTACTTTCAGCTGTTGCCACCAACCAGAGGAGGACAGATGAGAAGCTTGGAGATATTTTTAGCGAGCTAGAGGCTTTGCGAATTGATATCACTGCTCTCACCGGCACTGGTTCTGATCCTGAAGCGACTCCGACTAGACGCTCCCGCACCAGAAGCCGATGCCGTGGTCGTCAGCAGCCTTAGTTTATGTTTATGTTTTTGTCTTTCCATTTCCGTTGTTTGTATTGTATTTTACCCGCTATTATATCACAACATTGAGGACAATGTCTGATATAGTGTGGGAGAGATACCTTTCCTTTTTCCGCATTTCCCTTTCCGCACTTTCCATTCCGTTGTATTTCCCTTTCGTATTTTAATGAAACAAAGTAATATTTGTGCTATTTCTTTAGTTTCGAAATTTTCCCCGTTTATTTAGCCATACCGAAAAAAATTTATATTTTTATCTTCGCATTACCCGACTTACCTATGAAATCGTAGTTAGGAAGCTGAGAACGATTCAACA
>CAWYPZ010000273.1:0-5000 GCA_963966055.1 Lathyrus aphaca | reverse complement strand
AGTCGAGTTCGGAAGAAGAGGATGGAAAAGCAATTGAAATAGCACCTGAGTCTTTGATCTCATAGAGTATCGTCGCTACAAGTAGACAGCGGAGAGATATGATGCGTCGACACCGACGTCGTCTTGGCTTTGCAGGCCGCCGGCGAAGCTCCGATTGAGGAGCGATCGAAGTCACGGAATCACGTTGAAGAAGGAGTATCGGATTTTTGCGGCGCAGTTCTTGATATGAAGAGTCAATGGTTGAGGTTTGAAGGATCTCTGTTTGATTCACGACATCGGAGATGATTTATCAGAGGACGATACGCGGATCAAAGGAGAGTGAAGGCGAGATAAGGAAGCTAAATGTTGTTGAGTTGAATCTGATGACGGCGTCGTGCTCGTAGAAGAAGTTTTGTGATGATTATTGTTTGTTGGCGATGATTCGAGTGGGAGGTTAACGACGTCCATTGATGGACATAGAAGATTGATGTTGTTGGTGTTATGATGGAGAGTGGATGTCAAAGACGCCGGTGGAAGATGTGGCCGCCGTTGATGTTTCGCCGATGCTGATATAGTTGAAGATGAAAAAGAACAAGCTGCAAAGAAAGAGAAGGAGAAGAGGATTCTTTATGTGTTTCTGAAGCAATTTAGGGTTTACTAAATTTGATTTGGGCTTAAGCAAATTCAGACACCATGGGCCTCTATTCACACTCCCAAATCACTTATTCACCCCCTCCTGCGGATCCTCATATGCAGTTGGGCCCAAACTCCATTAAGTTACTATCAGCACCATGTTTTTATTCATACCACCCCCCTGCGGGTTTATTTTTTGGAGACAGGCTTCTTGGGCCAGTGTTTGGCTATTTGTTGTTACTTGGATTTCTAATGCACCCCATGTTTCTTTAGATTGTTTTTTTATTAATTTTCTTGTTAAATCATGATTAATTTTTCTCGTTAACTAATTTTGGTGGATTAACATCTTGATTAATTTCTTTTTAATTTTTAGTTAACATTTTGTTGATAATTTTAATTATGGTTTGGTGTTAATTTGAAACGAAGTGTTTATGAGTTTTTTGTCGATTTGGACCGATTTCAATTATGGCAAAGCTTCACAAAATGATTATGGAAGATGAGCATTTATTTTGCTCATAGGAGACTACAAGGCCTTGCTTAAGGTTTTTTCAGATTTCTTTTATGTGAAGAATCGGCACGTCATTCAAGTAAGTAATCTCGATTCGCCATTTTAATGCACCATTTTTCTTTTTAGATTTTTGTTTAGTATAGGTTAGAAACAAATCTATAAAAAATAGGAAAAAGCATGAGAAAATTCCCCAAAAATTAGAGTAGGTTGTTAATTCAATTTATAAATTTCTGATATTTTTATTTTCTGGAATTTGTTTATTTTTGAATTAATTCTGAATTTTTCTTTTAATTAGCTTTATTGAATTTCTTTTAATTATGCTGGATTTTGTTCATTTTATTTAAATAGTTTCCAGCAACTTTTTTGAGCCATTCTCTTTTCTGTAATTAGATAACTCATAATAGTTCTTAGGATATTTTTTATGGATTTTTTAGGACCTTTTATCTTAGGTTTTAGTGATATAATCCTTAGAAATTAATAGTTAATTCTTAGCGGGAAATAATTAATTGTTAGGCATAGAAAAAATAGGATTTTTTAGAATCCCTCTTAATACAATTTTAGAGATAGTGTTAGGACCCTATAGTTTAAGTTTCACAATTTTTCTAGAGGTTTTAATATTTTTTTAGAATATTAGTCTTAGGCCTATTTGTGCATTAGTTTAGGCTATTTAAAAAAATAGAGTTCAATATAAAAAAATAATAGCTTAGTTTAAATTTAGTCATAGAGTTTAATTTAGACTTAGGCTAGTTAAAGTTTGATTTTTAAGATGGATATTAGGTTTAGCTTAGATTTAGAACTTAGGCTTAAAAATTCATTTCCATGTAGAAGTAGAATAAATAAATAGACTATTTTTTAAGTCATGTCATCTAGTGCATTTGTAGAATTTTATTCCTTATGTTTAATTTCATTTTTTGCTTTATCTTGATCTTATAACTTGTATAGGTTTCCCATTTGTTCTTAGAATCAACTTAACTTCATTAAGAAGTAAGTTGAATTCTAGTAGTTTTTAAGTTTCCATTAGGAATAGAAAACTTCACTAACCATTAGGACCACTTTGTAAATACATAACAAAATTAGGATTGAGTCTTAGTCCCTTAGATTTTTCCTTTTATCAACTTGAGTCTTTCTTTCTCCCTTCAAAAAGAAAAGCAATAAAACACTTAATAAAAACCGAGCAATCTTGTACGACACGAGACTTTGTTGCGGAGTGTTTATACGCGTCCTGTTTCGGGGCGAGGTGTAAATACTCACCGCGATGGATAGGTCTTAGTACAAGACCGTTCACAAACAAATTCAAAACACTTCTCATAAAAGACAAAAAACAAACAATAAGCGACTATCCTGCGGGAACTTCTTTTCTCATCTCATTCACTCAAAACGCGAACTCGCGACGACTTGTCACACATGCAAGACGGTAAACGCACTCGTACCAGACGAGCCTGCAACACCTGAGCATAGACATACGCAGTTCCAGCTATAAAAAACACAAACAAATAGTTCCCGCCTAGGTTAGGCGAACTACGTTGACTCTGATCCTCATTATCCCGATGAGGTACGTAGGCAGCGGGGTAGGGCCCGTTCGAGCACATTCTTTATTTTCCCTACATTTCCCCTTTCTTTCCATTCTCTTTTCTTATTCCTTTCTCATTTCCATTTCCAAGTTCCAGTTAGCGATTTTATTCAGCGGCACTTTATTTTTCTCACCCTTTGAAACAAACAAGCAAGCGTGGATCCCGTCGGGTACGACGGACGATCTGGGGTGCTAATACCTTCCCAGTTCGTAACCGACTCCCGAACTCAGATCTTTGGTTCGCAGGACCTTGTCCTTTCCTTCTTCCTCAGGTTTGTGCAACATTACCTTTCCCATTCATTCGGGATAAAAATGTCTGGCTGGCGACTCTAACCTTTCCGCGCCACTTTCGCGTTTGTACTAGGATGAAAATCCCGGGAGCGACAGCTGGCGACTCTGCTGGGGATCGAACCCAGAATCTCTGGTTTCCCTTGTAGAGTCAATCCTAGCGCCTGTTTGGTTTTGCTTCTTTGGGTGTTTATATATATGTTTGTTGCTGAGTGCTTTAGTTTAGCTTTACTGTTTTTATTTACAGTTCTTTACAGCTTTACTTTATCGCATTTATTTACCGCTTTCAGTATTTTATTTTTCATGCATCATATTATACTGGACTGTCTGGCTGTGCTGGTTTTCATTTTTTCTGTGGGATGGGAGTTACTGTGAGATAAGCCAAATACCCGGCTTGAGTGCACCATAGGATTAGCGTGGACATGTTGTACTCGCATGGTTACATGATGAGTGGCGATGTGTTCCACACCCAGGTTGCGACCTTCTTGGAACTATCTTGTGTGGGGGTTTTGCCCCACTTCGGGATACGACCTTGATGGTTATGTGCAGCTGGGGACCGATCATTGAGAACCTTAGTGGAAACAACCCTCTCCAGTGATGACAGTGGCAGACCACATTTGTTGGCAAACCCACTCGCATCCGAGGGCCCACTGGGAACTCGCATAGGATGGCCTGGTTCTCTCATAGGAATCCAGTCAAGGCAAACTGTTCGTATGACGATAGTATTGTACCCTTCGGGATGAATGTACTATTGTTTCTCGATTCAGTGCTTGAAGCTGAGGACTTATGAGGGATGCTTGTTTCCTTGGACTCAACTGAGACCTTCCTGAGTAGTACATAATGCCAAACCGCTTCCCTGATTTGGTCATGAGCCATTTCTCGGAAATGGTGAACGTATTATTGCTATTCGGCTTTGAGAGTCCGTGATGTTGACCCGAGTAGCACACCCGTGAGATTGGGAGGGGTTTACAGGTTTGCAGGAACCCTAAACTTCAACATACCCACTTTTTCAGTATTGTTCAGTATTCTATGGTTCTCTGATTCTGAGATTCGGGATTTCTATTCAGAGAAATTGTTATTGTGATTACCATTGTGACCCTGATATTGTAACTGTTATTATGACTCTCCACAGACACTTGGCTCGTTGTTCAGCTTCAACACCATCAGTGACTGTTCAATTATGTGATCTAGTTCTACAATTATTGGGTTCTAGTTATGGGGTTCTATACAGAGATGGTGCTACTATTATGGTTCTATTCAGACAGTTGGTTCACTGCTCAACACCAACATCAGACTATTGATCACATGCCTGCTGCATACATGACATCATAGCATTTCTGCACACATGTTCAGTTATTTCTGAGGATCACATATCTGAATCATGTTGTTGGGTTTTTCTGTATCAAAACTTGAATCAAAGCAGATAGATTCCTCAGAAATAATTGAACATGGCATTTGCATACATCCTTGCATTCTTGACAGGTGTTCAGAGACAAATTCTTTTCCTGACTTGATTTCCCTTCACAATGGACAACTTGAATCACAGTCATCGAAGTATATATTTGAAGCAACTCCGGGCAAAGGTAACCAAACAAAGACCCAGCTGAGACCACTCAGGGCAGAGATATAAACTTTATTTCAGAACCAGAAACTGTTGAAAGAGGAAGTCAACCAGATGAAGACTCAGATGAGCTTGGTTATAGAAATCCTAAATGTGGTGTCAAGGAAATGAAGCTATTTTCATCCCTATTGAGGGGAACTACGCTGCTCTGATTCTCCATTGGTCAATGGAGATACGTAGGCAGGAGATCATATGAGATCTTTCCGAGCAACCTTATCTATTAACTTTATCAACCTCTTCCCTCCAGATGTCATTTGTCAGCATCCAACCTGAGCTTCCCAAGGGTGTCCTAGGGGCATAGCATACAAGTAAAAGCCAGAACAACTCGAGAAGAAGTGTGATCATATTCTGATGTCGTACATGCAACAAGTTTCCTCATTTACTCAAATTCGAACTGGTTG
>CAWYPZ010000272.1:0-68000 GCA_963966055.1 Lathyrus aphaca | reverse complement strand
AACTAGTAAAAACAAGTGTATAATACATTACGATTTTCGACCGAAACTTACATTTCGAAAAGTTTCGTAGAATCAAATTTTCAGATGAATTTTTGTATGGACTTTCATCATAACCTTTCCTCGTAACATATAGGAAGGATCTGAAAAAGATTTGTATCGTTTCGTACAGTCCTCGATTAAATTTGATTTTTTGAGCAAAACTAGTATAAACTTGTGTATGATATATTATGATTTTTTGACCGAAACTTGCATTTGGAAAAAATTTGTAGAATCAAATTTTCAAATAATTTTTTGCATGGACTTCCATCATAACCCTCCCTCGTAAAATATAAAAAAATTATGAAAAGTTTTGAAGCATTTCGAACACTCCTCGATTTAATTGATTTTTTAACCGAAACTAGTATAAACTAGTGTATAATACATTACGATTTTTTACCGAAACTTACATTTCGAAAGGTTTCGTATAATCAAATTTTCAGATGAATTTTTGTATGGACTTTCATCATATCCTATCCTCGTATAATATAGGAAGGATCTGAAAAAGTTTTGTATCATTTCGTAAAGTCCTCGATTTAATTTTATTTTTTGAGCAAAACTAGTATAAACTTGTGTATGATATATTACGATTTTTTGACCGAAACTTGCATTTTGAAAAAATTTGTAGAATCAAATTTTCAGATAATTTTTTGCATGGACTTCCATCATAACTCTCCCTCGTAAAATATATTAAATTTTTGAAAAAGTTTTGTAGCATTTCGAACACTCCTCGATTTAATTGATTTTTTAACCGAAACTAGTATAAACTAGTGTATAATACATTACGATTTTTGAACGAAACTTATATTTCGAAAAGTTTCGTAGAATCAAATTTTCAGATGAATTTTTGCATGGACTTTCATCATAACCTTTCCTCGTGACAAATAGGAAGGATCTGAAAAGTTATTTATCGTTTCGTACAGTCTTCGATTTAATTTGATTTTTTGAGCAAAACTAGTTTAAACTTGTGTATGATATATTATGATTTTTTGACCGAAACATGCATTTGGAATAGATTTGTAGAATTAAATTTTCAGATGATTTTTTGAATGGACTTCCATCATAAACACCCCTCGTAAAATATTTAAAAAAATTGAAAAGTTTTGTAACATTTCAAACACTCATCGATATAATAGATTTTTTGACCGAAACTAGTATAAACTAGTGTATAATATAATACGATTTTTTGACCGAAACTTACATTTCGTAAAGCTTTGTAGAATCAAATTTTCAGATGAATTTCTGCATGGACTTACATCATAACCATTCCTCGTAACATATAGGAAGGATCTGAAAAGTTTTTTATCGTTTCGTACAGTCTTCGATTTAATTTGATTTTTTGAGCAAAACTAGTTTCAACTTGTGTATGATATATTATGATTTTTTTACCGAAACATGCATTTGGAAAAGATTTGTAGAATTAAATTTCCAGATGATATTTTGCATGGACTTCCATCATAACCTTCCCTCGTAAAATATAAAAAAAAATCTGAAAAGTTTTGTAGCATTTTGAACACTCCTTGATTTAATTGATTTTTTGACCGAAACTAATATAAACTAGTGTATAACACATTACGATTTTCGACCGAAACTTACATTTCGAAAAGTTTCGTAGAATCAAATTTTCAGATGAATTTTTGTATGTACTTTCATCATTAGCTTTCCTCGTAACATATAGGAAGGATCTGAAAAAGTTTTGTATCGTTTCGTAAAATCCTCGATTTAATTTTATTTTTTGAGCAAAACTAGTATAAACTTGTGGATTATATATTATGATTTTTTGACCGAAACTTGAATTTGGAAAAAATTTGTTGAATCATATTTTCAAATAATTTTTTGCATGGACTTCCATCATAACCCTCCCTCGTAAAATATAAAATATTTCTGAAAAGTTTTGTAGCATTTGGAACAATCCTCGATTTAATTGATTTTTTAACCAAAACTAGTAAAAACAAGTGTATAATACATTACGATTTTTGACCGAAACTTACATTTCGAAAAGTTTCGTAGAATCAAATTTTCAGATGAATTTTTATATGGACTTTCATCATAACCTTTCCTCGTAACATATAGGAAGGATCTGAAAAGTTTTGTATCGTTTCGTACAGTCCTCGATTGAATTTTATTTTTTGAGCAAAACTAGAATAAACTTGTGTATGATATACTATGATTTTATTACCGAAACTTGCATTTGGAAAAAATTTGTAGAATCAAATTTTCAGATAATTTTTTTCATGGACTTCCATCATAACCCTCCATCGTAAAATATACAAAATTTCTGAAAAGTTTTGTAGCATTTGGAACACTCCTCGATTTATTTGATTTTTTAACCGAAACTAGTATAAACTACTGTATAATACATTACGATTTTCGACCGAAACTTACATTTCGAAAAGTTTCGTAGAATCAAATTTTCAGATGAATTTTTGTATGGACTTTCATCATAACCTTTCCTCGTAACATATAGGAAGGATCTGAAAAAGATTTGTATCGTTTCGTACAGTCCTCGATTAAATTTGATTTTTTGAGCAAAACTAGTATAAACTTGTGTATGATATATTATGGTTTTTTGACCGAAACTTGCATTTGGAAAAAATTTGTAGAATCAAATTTTCAAATAATTTTTTGCATGGACTTCCATCATAACCCTCCCTCGTAAAATATAAAAAAATTATGAAAAGTTTTGAAACATTTCGAACAATCCTCGATTTAATTGATTTTTTAACCGAAACTAGTATAAACTAGTGTATAATACATTACGATTTTTTACCGAAACTTACATTTCGAAAGGTTTCGTATAATCAAATTTTCAGATGAATTTTTGTATGGACTTTCATCATATCCTATCCTCGTAACATATAGGAAGGATCTGAAAAAGTTTTGTATCGTTTCGTAAAGTCCTCGATTTAATTTTATTTTTTGAGCAAAACTAGTATAAACTTGTGTATGATATATTACGATTTTTTGACCGAAACTTGCATTTTGAAAAAATTTGTAGAATCAAATTTTAAGATAATTTTTTGCATGGACTACCATAATAACCCTCCCTCGTAAAATATATTAAATTTTTGAAAAAGTTTTGTAGCATTTCGAACACTCCTCGATTTAATTGATTTTTTAACCGAAACTAGTATAAACTAGTGTATAATACATTACGATTTTTGAACGAAACTTATATTTCGAAAAGTTTCGTAGAATCAAATTTTCAGATGAATTTTTGCATGGACTTTCATCATAACCTTTCCTCGTGACAAATAGGAAGGATCTGCAAAGTTATTTATCGTTTCGTACAGTCTTCGATTTAATTTGATTTTTTGAGCAAAACTAGTTTAAACTTGTGTATGATATATTATGATTTTTTGACCGAAACATGCATTTGGAATAGATTTGTAGAATTAAATTTTCAGATGATTTTTTGCATGGACTTCCATCATAAACACCCCTCGTAAAATATTTAAAAAAATTGAAAAGTTTTGTAACATTTCAAACACTCATCGATATAATTGATTTTTTGACCGAAACTAGTATAAACTAGTGTATAATATAATACGATTTTTTGACCGAAACTTACATTTCGTAAAGCTTTGTAGATTCAAATTTTCAGATGAATTTCTGCATGGACTTACATCATAACCATTCCTCGTAACATATAGGAAGGATCTGAAAAGTTTTTTATCGTTTCGTACAGTCTTCGATTTAATTTGATTTTTTGAGCAAAACTAGTTTCAACTTGTGTATGATATATTATGATTTTTTTACCGAAACATGCATTTGGAAAAGATTTGTAGAATTAAATTTCCAGATGATATTTTGCATGGACTTCCATCATAACCTTCCCTCGTAAAATATAAAAAAAAATCTGAAAAGTTTTGTAGCATTTTGAACACTCCTTGATTTAATTGATTTTTTGACCGAAACTAATATAAACTAGTGTATAACACATTACGATTTTCGACCGAAACTTACATTTCGAAAAGTTTCGTAGAATCAAATTTTCAGATGAATTTTTGTATGTACTTTCATCATAAGCTTTCCTCGTAACATATAGGAAGGATCTGAAAAAGTTTTGTATCGTTTCGTAAAATCCTCGATTTAATTTTATTTTTTGAGCAAAACTAGTATAAACTTGTGGATTATATATTATGATTTTTTGACCGAAACTTGAATTTGGAAAAAATTTGTTGAATCATATTTTCAAATAATTTTTTGCATGGACTTCCATCATAACCCTCCCTCGTAAAATATAAAATATTTCTGAAAAGTTTTGTAGCATTTGGAACACTCCTCGATTTAATTGATTTTTTTAACCAAAACTAGTAAAAACAAGTGTATAATACATTACGATTTTTTACCGAAACTTACATTTCGAAAAGTTTCGTAGAATCAAATTTTCAGATGAATTTTTATATGGACTTTCATCATAACCTTTCCTCGTAACATATAGGAAGGATCTGAAAAGTTTTGTATCGTTTCGTACAGTCCTCGATTTAATTTTATTTTTTGAGCAAAACTAGAATAAACTTGTGTATGATATACTATGATTTTATTTCCGAAACTTGCATTTGGAAAAAATTTGTTGAATCATATTTTCAAATAAGTTTTTGCATGGACTTCCATCATAACCCTCCCTCGTAAAATATAAAATATTTCTGAAAAGTTTTGTAGCATTTGGAACACTCCTCGATTTAATTGATTTTTTAACCAAAACTAGTAAAAACAAGTGTATAATACATTACGATTTTCGACCGAAACTTACATTTCGAAAAGTTTCGTAGAATCAAATTTTCAGATGAATTTTTGTATGGACTTTCATCATAACCTTTCCTCGTAACATATAGGAAGGATCTGAAAAAGATTTGTATCGTTTCGTACAGTCCTCGATTAAATTTGATTTTTTGAGCAAAACTAGTATAAACTTGTGTATGATATATTATGATTTTTTGACCGAAACTTGCATTTGGAAAAAATTTGTAGAATCAAATTTTCAAATAATTTTTTGCATGGACTTCCATCATAACCCTCCCTCGTAAAATATAAAAAAATTATGAAAAGTTTTGAAGCATTTCGAACACTCCTCGATTTAATTGATTTTTTAACCGAAACTAGTATAAACTAGTGTATAATACATTACGATTTTTTACCGAAACTTACATTTCGAAAGGTTTCGTATAATCAAATTTTCAGATGAATTTTTGTATGGACTTTCATCATATCCTATCCTCGTAACATATAGGAAGGATCTGAAAATGTTTTGTATCGTTTCGTAAAGTCCTCGATTTAATTTTATTTTTTGAGCAAAACTAGTATAAACTTGTGTATGATATATTACGATTTTTTGACCGAAACTTGCATTTTGAAAAAATTTGTAGAATCAAATTTTCAGATAATTTTTTGCATGGACTTCCATCATAACTCTCCCTCGTAAAATATATTAAATTTTTGAAAAAGTTTTGTAGCATTTCGAACACTCCTCGATTTAATTGATTTTTTAACCGAAACTAGTATAAACTAGTGTATAATACATTACGATTTTTGAACGAAACTTATATTTCGAAAAGTTTCGTAGAATCAAATTTTCAGATGAATTTTTGCATGGACTTTCATCATAACCTTTCCTCGTGACAAATAGGAAGGATCTGAAAAGTTATTTATCGTTTCGTACAGTCTTCGATTTAATTTGATTTTTTGAGCAAAACTAGTTTAAACTTGTGTATGATATATTATGATTTTTTGACCGAAACATGCATTTGGAATAGATTTGTAGAATTAAATTTTCAGATGATTTTTTGAATGGACTTCCATCATAAACACCCCTCGTAAAATATTTAAAAAAATTGAAAAGTTTTGTAACATTTCAAACACTCATCGATATAATTGATTTTTTTACCGAAACTAGTATAAACTAGTGTATAATATAATACGATTTTTTGACCGAAACTTACATTTCGTAAAGCTTTGTAGAATCAAATTTTCAGATGAATTTCTGCATGGACTTACATCATAACCATTCCTCGTAACATATAGGAAGGATCTGAAAAGTTTTTTATCGTTTCGTACAGTCTTCGATTTAATTTGATTTTTTGAGCAAAACTAGTTTCAACTTGTGTATGATATATTATGATTTTTTTACCGAAACATGCATTTGGAAAAGATTTGTAGAATTAAATTTCCAGATGATATTTTGCATGGACTTCCATCATAACCTTCCCTCGTAAAATATATAAAAAAATCTGAAAAGTTTTGTAGCATTTTGAACACTCCTTGATTTAATTGATTTTTTGACCGAAACTAATATAAACTAGTGTATAACACATTACGATTTTCGACCGAAACTTACATTTCGAAAAGTTTCGTAGAATCAAATTTTCAGATGAATTTTTGTATGTACTTTCATCATAAGCTTTCCTCGTAAAATATAGGAAGGATCTGAAAAAGTTTTGTATCGTTTCGTAAAATCCTCGATTTAATTTTATTTTTTGAGCAAAACTAGTATAAACTTGTGGATTATATATTATGATTTTTTGACCGAAACTTGAATTTGGAAAAAATTTGTTGAATCATATTTTCAAATAATTTTTTGCATGGACTTCCATCATAACCCTCCCTCGTAAAATATAAAATATTTCTGAAAAGTTTTGTAGCATTTGGAACACTCCTCGATTTAAGTGATTTTTTTAACCAAAACTAGTAAAAACAAGTGTATAATACATTACGATTTTTTACCGAAACTTACATTTCGAAAAGTTTCGTAGAATCAAATTTTCAGATGAATTTTTATATGGACTTTCATCATAACCTTTCCTCGTAACATATAGGAAGGATCTGAAAAGTTTTGTATCGTTTCGTACAGTCCTCGATTTAATTTTATTTTTTGAGCAAAACTAGAATAAACTTGTGTATGATATACTATGATTTTATTTCCGAAACTTGCATTTGGAAAAAATTTGTTGAATCATATTTTCAAATAATTTTTTGCATGGACTTCCATCATAACCCTCCCTCGTAAAATATAAAATATTTCTGAAAAGTTTTGTAGCATTTGGAACACTCCTCGATTTAATTGATTTTTTAACCAAAACTAGTAAAAACAAGTGTATAATACATTACGATTTTCGACCGAAACTTACATTTCGAAAAGTTTCGTAGAATCAAATTTTCAGATGAATTTTTGTATGGACTTTCATCATAACCTTTCCTCGTAACATATAGGAAGGATCTGAAAAAGATTTGTATCGTTTCGTACAGTCCTCGATTAAATTTGATTTTTTGAGCAAAACTAGTATAAACTTGTGTATGATATATTATGATTTTTTGACCGAAACTTGCATTTGGAAAAAATTTGTAGAATCAAATTTTCAAATAATTTTTTGCATGGACTTCCATCATAACCCTCCCTCGTAAAATATAAAAAAATTATGATAAGTTTTGAAGCATTTCGAACACTCCTCGATATAATTGATTTTTTAACCGAAACTAGTATAAACTAGTGTATAATACATTACGATTTTTTACCGAAACTTACATTTCGAAAGGTTTCGTATAATCAAATTTTCAGATGAATTTTTGTATGGACTTTCATCATATCCTATCCTCGTATCATATAGGAAGGATCTGAAAAAGTTTTGTATCGTTTCGTAAAGTCCTCGATTTAATTTTATTTTTTGAGCAAAACTAGTATAAACTTGTGTATGATATATTACGATTTTTTGACCGAAACCTGCATTTTGAAAAAATTTGTAGAATCAAATTTTCAGATAATTTTTTGCATGGACTTTCATCATAACTCTCCCTCGTAAAATATATTAAATTTTTGAAAAAGTTTTGTAGCATTTCGAACACTCCTCGATTTAATTGATTTTTTAACCGAAACTAGTATAAACTAGTGTATAATACATTACGATTTTTGAACGAAACTTATATTTCGAAAAGTTTCGTAGAATCAAATTTTCAGATGAATTTTTGCATGGACTTTCATCATAACCTTTCCTCGTGACAAATAGGAAGGATCTGAAAAGTTATTTATCGTTTCGTACAGTCTTCGATTTAATTTGATTTTTTGAGCAAAACTAGTTTAAACTTGTGTATGATATATTATGATTTTTTGACCGAAACATGCATTTGGAATAGATTTGTAGAATTAAATTTTCAGATGATTTTTTGAATGGACTTCCATCATAAACACCCCTCGTAAAATATTTAAAAAAATTGAAAAGTTTTGTAACATTTCAAACACTCATCGATATAATTGACTTCCATCATAACCCTCCCTCGTAAAATATAAAAAAATTCTAAAAAGTTTTGTTGCATTACTAACACTCCTCGATTTAATTGATTTTTTAACCGAAACTAGTATAAACTAGTGTATAATACATTATGATTTTCGACCGAAACTTACATTTCGAAAAGTTTCGTATAATCAAATTTTCAGATGAATTTTTGTATGGACTTTCATCATATCCTTTCCTCGTAACATATAGGAAGGATCTGAAAACGTTTTGTATCGTTTCATACAGTCCTCGATTTAATTTTATTTTTTGAGCAAAACTAGAATAAACTTGTGTATGATATATTATGATTTTTTTACCGAAACTTGCATTTGGAAAAAATTTGTAGAATCAAATTTTCAGATAATTTTTTGCATTGACTTCCATCATAACCCTCCCTCGTAAAATATTCAAAATTTCTGAAACGTTTTGTAGCATTTGGAACACTCCTCGATTTAATTGATTTTTTAACCGAAACTAGTATAAACTAATGTATAATACATTACGATTTTCGACCGAAACTTACATTTCGAAAAGTTTCGTAGAATCAAATTTTCAGATGAATTTTTGTATGGACTTTCATCATAACCTTTCCTCGTAACATATAGGAAGGATCTGAAAAAGTTTTGTATCATTTCGTACAGTCCTCGATTTAATTTTATTTTTTGAGCAAAACTAGAATAAACTTGTTTATGATAAATTATGATTTTTTGACCGAAACTTGCATTTGGAAAAAATTTGTAGAATCAAATTCTTAAATAATTTTTTGCATGGACTTCCAGCATAACCCTGCCTCGTAAAATATAAAAAAATTCTTAAAATTTTTGTTGCATTTGGAACACTCCTCGATTTAATTGATTTTTTAACCGAAACTAGTATAAACTAGTGTATAATACATTACGATTTTCGACCGAAACTTACATTTCGAAATGTTTCGTATAATCAAATTTTCAGATGAATTTTTGTATGGAATTTCATCATATCCTTTCCTCGTAACATATAGGAAGGATCTGAAAACGTTTTGTATCGTTTCGTACAGTCCTCGATTTAATTTTATTTTTTGAGCAAAACTAGAATAAACTTGTGTATGATATATTATGATTTTTTGACCGAAACTTGCATTTGGAAAAAATTTGTAGAATCAAATTTTTAAATAATGTTTTGCATGGACTTCCATCATAACCCTCCCTCGTAAAATATACAAAATTTCTGAAACGTTTTGTTGCATTTCTATCACTCCGCGATTTAATTGATTTTTTAACCGAAACTAGTATAAACTAGTGTATAATACATTACGATTTTCGACCGAAACTTACATTTCGAAAAGTTTCGTAGAATCAAATTTTCAGATGAATTTTTGTATGGACTTTCATCATAACCTTTCCTCGTAACATATAGGAAGGATCTGAAAAAGTTTTGTATCATTTCATACAGTCCTCGATTTAATTTTATTTTTTGAGCAAAACTAGAATAAACTTGTGTATGATAAATTATGATTTTTTGTCCGAAACTTGCATTTGGAAAAAATTTGTAGAATCAAATTCTTAAATAATTTTTTGCATGGACTTCCAGCATAACCTTGCCTCGTAAAATATATAAAAATTCTTAAAAGTTTTGTTGCATTTGGAACACTCCTCGATTTAATTGATTTTTTAACCGAAACTAGTATAAACTAGTGTATAATACATTACGATTTTCGACCGAAACTTACATTTCGAAATGTTTCGTATAATCAAATTTTCAGACGAATTTTTGTATGGAATTTCATCATATCCTTTCCTCGTAACATATAGGAAGGATCTGAAAACGTTTTGTATCGTTACATACAGTCCTCGATTTAATTTTATTTTTTGAGCAAAACTAGTATAAACTTGTGTATGATATATTATGATTTTTTTTACCGAAACTTGCATTTGGAAAAAATTTGTAGAATCAAATTTTCAGCTAATTTTTTGCATGGATTTCCATCATAACCCTCCCTCGTAAAATATACAAAATTTCTGAAACGTTTTGTAGCATTTGGAACACTCCTCGAATTAATTGATTTTTTAACCGAAACTAGAATAAACTAATGTATAATACATTACGATTTTAGACCGAAACTTATATTTCGAAAAGTTTCGTAGAATCAAATTTTCAGATGAATTTTTGTATGGACTTTCATCATAACCTTTCCTTGTAACATATAGGAAGGATCTGAAAAAGTTTTGTATCGTTTCGTACAGTCCTCGATTTAATTTTATTTTTTGAGCAAAACTAGAATAAACTTGTGTATGATATACTATGATTTTTTGACCGAAACTTGCATTTGGAAAAAATTTGTAGAATCAAATTTTTAAATAATGTTTTGCATGGACTTCCATCATAACCCTCCCTCGTAAAATATAAAAAAATTCTAAAAAGTTTTGTTGCATTACTAACACTCCTCGATTTAATTGATTTTTTAACCGAAACTAGTATAA
The DNA here is from genome assembly GCA_963966055.1 of Lathyrus aphaca. Lineage (NCBI taxonomy): Eukaryota > Viridiplantae > Streptophyta > Magnoliopsida > Fabales > Fabaceae > Lathyrus > Lathyrus aphaca. Next base: position 57,238 of record CAWYPZ010000272.1, on the reverse strand, counting down.
ACTAGTGTATAATACATTATGATTTTCGACCGAAACTTACATTTCGAAAAGTTTCGTATAATCAAATTTTCAGATGAATTTTTGTATGGACTTTCTTCATATCCTTTCCTCGTAACATATAGGAAGGATCTGAAAACGTTTTGTATCGTTTCATACAGTCCTCGATTTAATTTTATTTTTTGAGCAAAACTAGAATAAACTTGTGTATGATATATTATGATTTTTTTACCGAAACTTGCATTTGGAAAAAATTTGTAGAATCAAATTTTCAGATAATTTTTTGCATGGACTTCCATCATAACCCTCCCTCGTAAAATATACAAAATTTCTGAAACGTTTTGTAGCATTTGGAACACTCCTCGATTTAATTGATTTTTTAACCGAAACTAGTATAAACTAATGTATAATACATTACGATTTTCGACCGAAACTTACATTTCGAAAAGTTTCGTAGAATCAAATTTTCAGATGAATTTTTGTATGGACTTTCATCATAACCTTTCCTCGTAACATATAGGAAGGATCTGAAAAAGTTTTGTATCATTTCATACAGTCCTCGATTTAATTTTATTTTTTGAGCAAAACTAGAATAAACTTGTGTATGATAAATTATGATTTTTTGTCCGAAACTTGCATTTGGAAAAAATTTGTAGAATCAAATTCTTAAATAATTTTTTGCATGGACTTCCAGCATAACCTTGCCTCGTAAAATATATAAAAATTCTTAAAAGTTTTGTTGCATTTGGAACACTCCTCGATTTAATTGATTTTTTAACCGAAACTAGTATAAACTAGTGTATAATACATTACGATTTTCGACCGAAACTTACATTTCGAAATGTTTCGTATAATCAAATTTTCAGACGAATTTTTGTATGGAATTTCATCATATCCTTTCCTCGTAACATATAGGAAGGATCTGAAAACGTTTTGTATCGTTACATACAGTCCTCGATTTAATTTTATTTTTTGAGCAAAACTAGTATAAACTTGTGTATGATATATTATAATTTTTTTTACCGAAACTTGCATTTGGAAAAAATTTGTAGAATCAAATTTTCAGCTAATTTTTTGCATGGATTTCCATCATAACCCTCCCTCGTAAAATATACAAAATTTCTGAAACGTTTTGTAGCATTTGGAACACTCCTCGAATTAATTGATTTTTTAACCGAAACTAGAATAAACTAATGTATAATACATTACGATTTTAGACCGAAACTTATATTTCGAAAAGTTTCGTAGAATCAAATTTTCAGATGAATTTTTGTATGGACTTTCATCATAACCTTTCCTTGTAACATATAGGAAGGATCTGAAAAAGTTTTGTATCGTTTCGTACAGTCCTCGATTTAATTTTATTTTTTGAGCAAAACTAGAATAAACTTGTGTATGATATACTATGATTTTTTGACCGAAACTTGCATTTGGAAAAAATTTGTAGAATCAAATTTTTAAATAATGTTTTGCATGGACTTCCATCATAACCCTCCCTCGTAAAATATAAAAAAATTCTAAAAAGTTTTGTTGCATTACTAACACTCCTCGATTTAATTGATTTTTTAACCGAAACTAGTATAAACTAGTGTATAATACATTATGATTTTCGACCGAAACTTACATTTCGAAAAGTTTCGTATAATCAAATTTTCAGATGAATTTTTGTATGGACTTTCTTCATATCCTTTCCTCGTAACATATAGGAAGGATCTGAAAACGTTTTGTATCGTTTCATACAGTCCTCGATTTAATTTTATTTTTTGAGCAAAACTAGAATAAACTTGTGTATGATATATTATGATTTTTTTACCGAAACTTGCATTTGGAAAAAATTTGTAGAATCAAATTTTCAGATAATTTTTTGCATGGACTTCCATCATAACCCTCCCTCGTAAAATATACAAAATTTCTGAAACGTTTTGTAGCATTTGGAACACTCCTCGATTTAATTGATTTTTTAACCGAAACTAGTATAAACTAATGTATAATACATTACGATTTTCGACCGAAACTTACATTTCGAAAAGTTTCGTAGAATCAAATTTTCAGATGAATTTTTGTATGGACTTTCATCATAACCTTTCCTCGTAACATATAGGAAGGATCTGAAAAAGTTTTGTATCATTTCGTACAGTCCTCGATTTAATTTTATTTTTTGAGCAAAACTAGAATAAACTTGTGTATGATAAATTATGATTTTTTGACCGAAACTTGCATTTGGAAAAAATTTGTAGAATCAAATTCTTAAATAATTTTTTGCATGGACTTCCAGCATAACCCTGCCTCGTAAAATATAAAAAAATTATTAAAATTTTTGTTGCATTTGGAACACTCCTCGATTTAATTGATTTTTTAACCGAAACTAGTATAAACTAGTGTATAATACATTACGATTTTCGACCGAAACTTACATTTCGAAATGTTTCGTATAATCAAATTTTCAGACGAATTTTTGTATGGAATTTCATCATATCCTTTCCTCGTAACATATAGGAAGGATCTGAAAACGTTTTGTATCGTTACATACAGTCCTCGATTTAATTTTATTTTTTGAGCAAAACTAGTATAAACTTGTGTATGATATATTATGATTTTTTTTACCGAAACTTGCATTTGGAAAAAATTTGTAGAATCAAATTTTCAGCTAATTTTTTGCATGGACTTCCATCATAACCCTCCCTCGTAAAATATACAAAATTTCTGAAACGTTTTGTAGCATTTGGAACACTCCTCGAATTAATTGATTTTTTAACCGAAACTAGAATAAACTAATGTATAATACATTGCGATTTTAGACCGAAACTTATATTTCGAAAAGTTTCGTAGAATCAAATTTTCAGATGAATTTTTGTATGGACTTTCATCATAACCTTTCCTTGTAACATATAGGAAGGATCTGAAAAAGTTTTGTATCGTTTCGTACAGTCCTCGATTTAATTTTATTTTTTGAGCAAAACTAGAATAAACTTGTGTATGATATACTATGATTTTTTGACCGAAACTTGCATTTGGAAAAAATTTGTAGAATCAAATTTTTAAATAATGTTTTGCATGGACTTCCATCATAACCCTCCCTCGTAAAATATAAAAAAATTCTAAAAAGTTTTGTTGCATTACTAACACTCCTCGATTTAATTGATTTTTTAACCGAAACTAGTATAAACTAGTGTATAATACATTATGATTTTCGACCGAAACTTACATTTCGAAAAGTTTCGTATAATCAAATTTTCAGATGAATTTTTGTATGGACTTTCATCATATCCTTTCCTCGTAACATATAGGAAGGATCTGAAAACGTTTTGTATCGTTTCATACAGTCCTCGATTTAATTTTATTTTTTGAGCAAAACTAGAATAAACTTGTGTATGATATATTATGATTTTTTTACCGAAACTTGCATTTGGAAAAAATTTGTAGAATCAAATTTTCAGATAATTTTTTGCATTGACTTCCATCATAACCCTCCCTCGTAAAATATTCAAAATTTCTGAAACGTTTTGTAGCATTTGGAACACTCCTCGATTTAATTGATTTTTTAACCGAAACTAGTATAAACTAATGTATAATACATTACGATTTTCGACCGAAACTTACATTTCAAAAAGTTTCGTAGAATCAAATTTTCAGATGAATTTTTGTATGGACTTTCATCATAACCTTTCCTCGTAACATATAGGAAGGATCTGAAAAAGTTTTGTATCATTTCGTACAGTCCTCGATTTAATTTTATTTTTTGAGCAAAACTAGAATAAACTTGTGTATGATAAATTATGATTTTTTGACCGAAACTTGCATTTGGAAAAAATTTGTAGAATCAAATTCTTAAATAATTTTTTGCATGGACTTCCAGCATAACCCTGCCTCGTAAAATATAAAAAAATTCTTAAAATTTTTGTTGCATTTGGAACACTCCTCGATTTAATTGATTTTTTAACCGAAACTAGTATAAACTAGTGTATAATACATTACGATTTTCGACCGAAACTTACATTTCGAAATGTTTCGTATAATCAAATTTTCAGATGAATTTTTGTATGGAATTTCATCATATCCTTTCCTCGTAACATATAGGAAGGATCTGAAAACGTTTTGTATCGTTACATACAGTCCTCGATTTAATTTTATTTTTTGAGCAAAACTAGTATAAACTTGTGTATGATATATTATGATTTTTTTTACCGAAACTTGCATTTGGAAAAAAATTGTAGAATCAAATTTTCAGCTAATTTTTTGCATGGACTTCCATCATAACCCTCCCTCGTAAAATATACAAAATTTCTGAAACGTTTTGTAGCATTTGGAACACTCCTCGAATTAATTGATTTTTTAACCGAAACTAGAATAAACTAATGTATAATACATTACGATTTTCGACCGAAACTTACATTTCGAAAAGTTTCGTAGAATCAAATTTTCAGATGAATTTTTGTATGGACTTTCATCATAACCTTTCCTTGTAACATATAGGAAGGATCTGAAAAAGTTTTGTATCGTTTCGTACAGTCCTCGATTTAATTTTATTTTTTGAGCAAAACTAGAATAAACTTGTGTATGATATATTATGATTTTTTGACCGAAACTTGCATTTGGAAAAAATTTGTAGAATCAAATTTTTAAATAATGTTTTGCATGGACTTCCATCATAACCCTCCCTCGTAAAATATACAAAATTTCTGAAACGTTTTGTTGCATTTCTATCACTCCGCGATTTAATTGATTTTTTAACCGAAACTAGTATAAACTAGTGTATAATACATTACGATTTTCGACCGAAACTTACATTTCGAAAAGTTTCGTAGAATCAAATTTTCAGATGAATTTTTGTATGGACTTTCATCATAACCTTTCCTCGTAACATATAGGAAGGATCTGAAAAAGTTTTGTATCATTTCATACAGTCCTCGATTTAATTTTATTTTTTGAGCAAAACTAGAATAAACTTGTGTATGATAAATTATGATTTTTTGTCCGAAACTTGCATTTGGAAAAAATTTGTAGAATCAAATTCTTAAATAATTTTTTGCATGGACTTCCAGCATAACCTTGCCTCGTAAAATATATAAAAATTCTTAAAAGTTTTGTTGCATTTGGAACACTCCTCGATTTAATTGATTTTTTAACCGAAACTAGTATAAACTAGTGTATAATACATTACGATTTTCGACCGAAACTTACATTTCGAAATGTTTCGTATAATCAAATTTTCAGACGAATTTTTGTATGGAATTTCATCATATCCTTTCCTCGTAACATATAGGAAGGATCTGAAAACGTTTTGTATCGTTACATACAGTCCTCGATTTAATTTTATTTTTTGAGCAAAACTAGTATAAACTTGTGTATGATATATTATGATTTTTTTTACCGAAACTTGCATTTGAAAAAATTTGTAGAATCAAATTTTCAGCTAATTTTTTGCATGGACTTCCATCATAACCCTCCCTCGTAAAATATACAAAATTTCTGAAACGTTTTGTAGCATTTGGAACACTCCTCGAATTAATTGATTTTTTAACCGAAACTAGAATAAACTAATGTATAATACATTACGATTTTAGACCGAAACTTATATTTCGAAAAGTTTCGTAGAATCAAATTTTCAGATGAATTTTTGTATGGACTTTCATCATAACCTTTCCTTGTAACATATAGGAAGGATCTGAAAAAGTTTTGTATCGTTTCGTACAGTCCTCGATTTAATTTTATTTTTTGAGCAAAACTAGAATAAACTTGTGTATGATATACTATGATTTTTTGACCGAAACTTGCATTTGGAAAAAATTTGTAGAATCAAATTTTTAAATAATGTTTTGCATGGACTTCCATCATAACCCTCCCTCGTAAAATATAAAAAAATTCTAAAATGTTTTGTTGCATTACTAACACTCCTCGATTTAATTGATTTTTTAACCGAAACTAGTATAAACTAGTGTATAATACATTATGATTTTCGACCGAAACTTACATTTCGAAAAGTTTCGTATAATCAAATTTTCAGATGAATTTTTGTATGGACTTTCATCATATCCTTTCCTCGTAACATATAGGAAGGATCTGAAAACGTTTTGTATCGTTTCATACAGTCATCGATTTAATTTTATTTTTTGAGCAAAACTAGAATAAACTTGTGTATGATATATTATGATTTTTTTACCGAAACTTGCATTTGGAAAAAATTTGTAGAATCAAATTTTCAGATAATTTTTTGCATGGACTTCCATCATAACCCTCCCTCGTAAAATATACAAAATTTCTGAAACGTTTTGTAGCATTTGGAACACTCCTCGATTTAATTGATTTTTTAACCGAAACTAGTATAAACTAATGTATAATACATTACGATTTTCGACCGAAACTTACATTTCGAAAAGTTTCGTAGAATCAAATTTTCAGATGAATTTTTGTATGGACTTTCATCATAACCTTTCCTCGTAACATATAGGAAGGATCTGAAAAAGTTTTATATCATTTCGTACAGTCCTCGATTTAATTTTATTTTTTGAGCAAAACTAGAATAAACTTGTGTATGATAAATTATGATTTTATGACCGAAACTTGCATTTGGAAAAAATTTGTAGAATCAAATTCTTAAATAATTTTTTGCATGGACTTCCAGCATAACCCTGCCTCGTAAAATATAAAAAAATTCTTAAAATTTTTGTTGCATTTGGAACACTCCTCGATTTAATTGATTTTTTAACCGAAACTAGTATAAACTAGTGTATAATACATTACGATTTTCGACCGAAACTTACATTTCGAAATGTTTCGTATAATCAAATTTTCAGACGAATTTTTGTATGGAATTTCATCATATCCTTTCCTCGTAACATATAGGAAGGATCTGAAAACGTTTTGTATCGTTACATACAGTCCTCGATTTAATTTTATTTTTTGAGCAAAACTAGTATAAACTTGTGTATGATATATTATGATTTTTTTACCGAAACTTGCATTTGGAAAAAATTTGTAGAATCAAATTTTCAGCTAATTTTTTGCATGGACTTCCATCATAACCCTCCCTCGTAAAATATACAAAATTTCTGAAACGTTTTGTAGCATTTGGAACACTCCTCGAATTAATTGATTTTTTAACCGAAACTAGAATAAACTAATGTATAATACATTACGATTTTAGACCGAAACTTATATTTCGAAAAGTTTCGTAGAATCAAATTTTCAGATGAATTTTTGTATGGACTTTCATCATAACCTTTCCTTGTAACATATAGGAAGGATCTGAAAAAGTTTTGTATCGTTTCGTACAGTCCTCGATTTAATTTTATTTTTTGAGCAAAACTAGAATAAACTTGTGTATGATATACTATGATTTTTTGACCGAAACTTGCATTTGGAAAAAATTTGTAGAATCAAATTTTTAAATAATGTTTTGCATGGACTTCCATCATAACCCTCCCTCGTAAAATATAAAAAAATTCTAAAAAGTTTTGTTGCATTACTAACACTCCTCGATTTAATTGATTTTTTAACCGAAACTAGTATAAACTAGTGTATAATACATTATGATTTTCGACCGAAACTTACATTTTGAAAAGTTTCGTATAATCAAATTTTCAGATGAATTTTTGTATGGACTTTCATCATATCCTTTCCTCGTAACATATAGGAAGGATCTGAAAACGTTTTGTATCGTTTCATACAGTCCTCGATTTAATTTTATTTTTTGAGCAAAACTAGAATAAACTTGTGTATGATATATTATGATTTTTTTACCGAAACTTGCATTTGGAAAAAATTTGTAGAATCAAATTTTCAGATAATTTTTTGCATGGACTTCCATCATAACCCTCCCTCGTAAAATATACAAAATTTCTGAAACGTTTTGTAGCATTTGGAACACTCCTCGATTTAATTGATTTTTTAACCGAAACTAGTATAAACTAATGTATAATACATTACGATTTTCGACCGAAACTTACATTTCGAAAAGTTTCGTAGAATCAAATTTTCAGATGAATTTTTGTATGGACTTTCATCATAACCTTTCCTCGTAACATATAGGAAGGATCTGAAAAAGTTTTGTATCATTTCGTACAGTCCTCGATTTAATTTTATTTTTTGAGCAAAACTAGAATAAACTTGTGTATGATAAATTATGATTTTATGACCGAAACTTGCATTTGGAAAAAATTTGTAGAATCAAATTCTTAAATAATGTTTTGCATGGACTTCCAGCATAACCCTGCCTCGTAAAATATAAAAAAATTCTTAAAATTTTTGTTGCATTTGGAACACTCCTCGATTTAATTGATTTTTTAACCGAAACTAGTATAAACTAGTGTATAATACATTACGATTTTCGACCGTAACTTACATTTCGAAATGTTTCGTATAATCAAATTTTCAGATGAATTTTTGTATGGAATTTCATCATATCCTTTCCTCGTAACATATAGGAAGGATCTGAAAACGTTTTGTATCGTTACATACAGTCCTCGATTTAATTTTATTTTTTGAGCAAAACTAGTATAAACTTGTGTATGATATATTATGATTTTTTTACCGAAACTTGCATTTGGAAAAAATTTGTAGAATCAAATTTTCAGCTAATTTTTTGCATGGACTTCCATCATAACCCTCCCTCGTAAAATATACAAAATTTCTGAAACGTTTTGTAGCATTTGGAACACTCCTCGAATTAATTGATTTTTTAACCGAAACTAGAATAAACTAATGTATAATACATTACGATTTTCGACCGAAACTTATATTTCGAAAAGTTTCGTAGAATCAAATTTTCAGATGAATTTTTGTATGGACTTTCATCATAACCTTTCCTTGTAACATATAGGAAGGATCTGAAAAAGTTTTGTATCGTTTCGTACAGTCCTCGATTTAATTTTATTTTTTGAGCAAAACTAGAATAAACTTGTGTATGATATATTATGATTTTTTGACCGAAACTTGCATTTGGAAAAAATTTGTAGAATCAAATTTTTAAATAATGTTTTGCATGGACTTCCATCATAACCCTCCCTCGTAAAATATAAAAAAATTCTAAAAAGTTTTGTTGCATTACTAACACTCCTCGATTTAATTGATTTTTTAACCGAAACTAGTATAAACTAGTGTATAATACATTACGATTTTCGACCGAAACTTACATTTCGAAAAGTTTCGTATAATCAAATTTTCAGATGAATTTTTGTATGGACTTTCATCATATCCTTTCCTCGTAACATATAGGAAGGATCTGAAAACGTTTTGTATCGTTTCGTACAGTCCTCGATTTAATTTTATTTTTTGAGCAAAACTAGAATAAACTTGTGTTTGATATATGATGATTTTTTTTACCGAAACTTGCATTTGGAAAAAATTTGTAGAATCAAATTTTCAGATAATTTTTTGCATGGACTTCCATCATAACCCTCCCTCGTAAAATATACAAAATTTCTGAAACGTTTTGTAGCATTTGGAACACTCCTCGAATTAATTGATTTTTTAACCGAAACTAGAATAAACTAGTGTATAATACATTACGATTTTAGACCGAAACTTATATTTCGAAAAGTTTCGTAGAATCAAATTTTCAGATGAATTTTTGTATGGACTTTCATCATAACCTTTCCTTGTAACATATAGGAAGGATCTGAAAAAGTTTTGTATCGTTTCGTACAGTCCTCGATTTAATTTTATTTTTTGAGCAAAACTAGAATAAACTTGTGTATGATATACTATGATTTTTTGACCGAAACTTGCATTTGGAAAAAATTTGTAGAATCAAATTTTTAAATAATGTTTTGCATGGACTTCCATCATAACCCTCCCTCGTAAAATATAAAAAAATTCTAAAAAGTTTTGTTGCATTACTAACACTCCTCGATTTAATTGATTTTTTAACCGAAACTAGTATAAACTAGTGTATAATACATTATGATTTTCGACCGAAACTTACATTTCGAAAAGTTTCGTATAATCAAATTTTCAGATGAATTTTTGTATGGACTTTCATCATATCCTTTCCTCGTAACATATAGGAAGGATCTGAAAACGTTTTGTATCGTTTCATACAGTCCTCGATTTAATTTTATTTTTTGAGCAAAACTAGAATAAACTTGTGTATGATATATTATGATTTTTTTACCGAAACTTGCATTTGGAAAAAATTTGTAGAATCAAATTTTCAGATAATTTTTTGCATGGACTTCCATCATAACCCTCCCTCGTAAAATATACAAAATTTCTGAAACGTTTTGTAGCATTTGGAACACTCCTCGATTTAATTGATTTTTTAACCGAAACTAGTATAAACTAATGTATAATACATTACGATTTTCGACCGAAACTTACATTTCGAAAAGTTTCGTAGAATCAAATTTTCAGATGAATTTTTGTATGGACTTTCATCATAACCTTTCCTCGTAACATATAGGAAGGATCTGAAAAAGTTTTGTATCATTTCGTACAGTCCTCGATTTAATTTTATTTTTTGAGCAAAACTAGAATAAACTTGTGTATGATAAATTATGATTTTATGACCGAAACTTGCATTTGGAAAAAATTTGTAGAATCAAATTCTTAAATAATTTTTTGCATGGACTTCCAGCATAACCCTGCCTCGTAAAATATAAAAAAATTCTTAAAATTTTTGTTGCATTTGGAACACTCCTCGATTTAATTGATTTTTTAACCGAAACTAGTATAAACTAGTGTATAATACATTACGATTTTCGACCGTAACTTACATTTCGAAAAGTTTCGTATAATCAAATTTTCAGATGAATTTTTGTATGGACTTTCATCATATCCTTTCCTCGTAACATATAGGAAGGATCTGAAAACGTTTTGTATCGTTTCGTACAGTCCTCGATTTAATTTTATTTTTTGAGCAAAACTAGAATAAACTTGTGTTTGATATATGATGATTTTTTTTACCGAAACTTGCATTTGGAAAAAATTTGTAGAATCAAATTTTCAGATAATTTTTTGCATGGACTTCCATCATAACCCTCCCTCGTAAAATATACAAAATTTCTGAAACGTTTTGTAGCATTTGGAACACTCCTCGAATTAATTGATTTTTTAACCGAAACTAGAATAAACTAGTGTATAATACATTACGATTTTAGACCGAAACTTATATTTCGAAAAGTTTCGTAGAATCAAATTTTCAGATGAATTTTTGTATGGACTTTCATCATAACCTTTCCTTGTAACATATAGGAAGGATCTGAAAAAGTTTTGTATCGTTTCGTACAGTCCTCGATTTAATTTTATTTTTTGAGCAAAACTAGAATAAACTTGTGTATGATATACTATGATTTTTTGACCGAAACTTGCATTTGGAAAAAATTTGTAGAATCAAATTTTTAAATAATGTTTTGCATGGACTTCCATCATAACCCTCCCTCGTAAAATATAAAAAAATTCTAAAAAGTTTTGTTGCATTACTAACACTCCTCGATTTAATTGATTTTTTAACCGAAACTAGTATAAACTAGTGTATAATACATTATGATTTTCGACCGAAACTTACATTTCGAAAAGTTTCGTATAATCAAATTTTCAGATGAATTTTTGTATGGACTTTCATCATATCCTTTCCTCGTAACATATAGGAAGGATCTGAAAACGTTTTGTATCGTTTCATACAGTCCTCGATTTAATTTTATTTTTTGAGCAAAACTAGAATAAACTTGTGTATGATATATTATGATTTTTTTACCGAAACTTGCATTTGGAAAAAATTTGTAGAATCAAATTTTCAGATAATTTTTTGCATGGACTTCCATCATAACCCTCCCTCGTAAAATATACAAAATTTCTGAAACGTTTTGTAGCATTTGGAACACTCCTCGATTTAATTGATTTTTTAACCGAAACTAGTATAAACTAATGTATAATACATTACGATTTTCGACCGAAACTTACATTTCGAAAAGTTTCGTAGAATCAAATTTTCAGATGAATTTTTGTATGGACTTTCATCATAACCTTTCCTCGTAACATATAGGAAGGATCTGAAAAAGTTTTGTATCATTTCGTACAGTCCTCGATTTAATTTTATTTTTTGAGCAAAACTAGAATAAACTTGTGTATGATAAATTATGATTTTATGACCGAAACTTGCATTTGGAAAAAATTTGTAGAATCAAATTCTTAAATAATTTTTTGCATGGACTTCCAGCATAACCCTGCCTCGTAAAATATAAAAAAATTCTTAAAATTTTTGTTGCATTTGGAACACTCCTCGATTTAATTGATTTTTTAACCGAAACTAGTATAAACTAGTGTATAATACATTACGATTTTCGACCGTAACTTACATTTCGAAATGTTTCGTATAATCAAATTTTCAGATGAATTTTTGTATGGAATTTCATCATATCCTTTCCTCGTAACATATAGGAAGGATCTGAAAACGTTTTGTATCGTTACATACAGTCCTCGATTTAATTTTATTTTTTGAGCAAAACTAGTATAAACTTGTGTATGATATATTATGATTTTTTTACCGAAACTTGCATTTGGAAAAAATTTGTAGAATCAAATTTTCAGCTAATTTTTTGCATGGACTTCCATCATAACCCTCCCTCGTAAAATATACAAAATTTCTGAAACGTTTTGTAGCATTTGGAACACTCCTCGAATTAATTGATTTTTTAACCGAAACTAGAATAAACTAATGTATAATACATTACGATTTTCGACCGAAACTTATATTTCGAAAAGTTTCGTAGAATCAAATTTTCAGATGAATTTTTGTATGGACTTTCATCATAACCTTTCCTTGTAACATATAGGAAGGATCTGAAAAAGTTTTGTATCGTTTCGTACAGTCCTCGATTTAATTTTATTTTTTGAGCAAAACTAGAATAAACTTGTGTATGATATATTATGATTTTTTGACCGAAACTTGCATTTGGAAAAAATTTGTAGAATCAAATTTTTAAATAATGTTTTGCATGGACTTCCATCATAACCCTCCCTCGTAAAATATAAAAAAATTCTAAAAAGTTTTGTTGCATTACTAACACTCCTCGATTTAATTGATTTTTTAACCGAAACTAGTATAAACTAGTGTATAATACATTACGATTTTCGACCGAAACTTACATTTCGAAAAGTTTCGTATAATCAAATTTTCAGATGAATTTTTGTATGGACTTTCATCATATCCTTTCCTCGTAACATATAGGAAGGATCTGAAAACGTTTTGTATCGTTTCGTACAGTCCTCGATTTAATTTTATTTTTTGAGCAAAACTAGAATAAACTTGTGTTTGATATATGATGATTTTTTTTACCGAAACTTGCATTTGGAAAAAATTTGTAGAATCAAATTTTCAGATAATTTTTTGCATGGACTTCCATCATAACCCTCCCTCGTAAAATATACAAAATTTCTGAAACGTTTTGTAGCATTTGGAACACTCCTCGATTTAATTGATTTTTTAACCGAAACTAGTATAAACTAATGTATAATACATTACGATTTTCGACCGAAACTTACATTTCGAAAAGTTTCGTAGAATCAAATTTTCAGATGAATTTTTGTATGGACTTTCATCATAACCTTTCCTCGTAACATATAGGTAGGATCTGAAAAAGTTTTGTATCATTTCATACAGTCCTCGATTTAATTTTATTTTTTGAGCAAAACTAGAATAATCTTGTGTATGATAAATTATGATTTTTTGACCGAAACTTGCATTTGGAAAAAATTTGTAGAATCAAATTCTTAAATAATTTTTTGCATGGACTTCCAGCATAACCCTGCCTCGTAAAATATAAAAAAATTCTTAAAATTTTTGTTGCATTTGGAACACTCCTCGATTTAATTGATTTTTTAACCGAAACTAGTATAAACTAGTGTATAATACATTACGATTTTCGACCGAAACTTACATTTCGAAATGTTTCGTATAATCAAATTTTCAGATGAATTTTTGTATGGAATTTCATCATATCCTTTCCTCGTAACATATAGGAAGGATCTGAAAACGTTTTGTATCGTTACATACAGTCCTCGATTTAATTTTATTTTTTGAGCAAAACTAGTATAAACTTGTGTATGATATATTATGATTTTTTTACCGAAACTTGCATTTGGAAAAAATTTGTAGAATCAAATTTTCAGCTAATTTTTTGCATGGACTTCCATCATAACCCTCCCTCGTAAAATATACAAAATTTCTGAAACGTTTTGTAGCATTTGGAACACTCCTCGAATTAATTGATTTTTTAACCGAAACTAGAATAAACTAATGTATAATACATTACGATTTTCGACCGAAACTTATATTTCGAAAAGTTTCGTAGAATCAAATTTTCAGATGAATTTTTGTATGGACTTTCATCATAACCTTTCCTTGTAACATATAGGAAGGATCTGAAAAAGTTTTGTATCGTTTCGTACAGTCCTCGATTTAATTTTATTTTTTGAGCAAAACTAGAATAAACTTGTGTATGATATACTATGATTTTTTGACCGAAACTTGCATTTGGAAAAAATTTGTAGAATCAAATTTTTAAATAATGTTTTGCATGGACTTCCATCATAACCCTCCCTCGTAAAATATAAAAAAATTCTAAAAAGTTTTGTTGCATTACTAACACTCCTCGATTTAATTGATTTTTTAACCGAAACTAGTATAAACTAGTGTATAATACATTATGATTTTTGACCGAAACTTACATTTCGAAAAGTTTCGTATAATCAAATTTTCAGATGAATTTTTGTATGGACTTTCATCATATCCTTTCCTCGTAACATATAGGAAGGATCTGAAAACGTTTTGTATCGTTTCATACAGTCCTCGATTTAATTTTATTTTTTGAGCAAAACTAGAATAAACTTGTGTATGATATATTATGGTTTTTTTACCGAAACTTGCATTTGGAAAAAATTTGTAGAATCAAATTTTCAGATAATTTTTTGCATGGACTTCCATCATAACCCTCCCTCGTAAAATATACAAAATTTCTGAAACGTTTTGTAGCATTTGGAACACTCCTCGATTTAATTGATTTTTTAACCGAAACTAGTATAAACTAATGTATAATACATTACGATTTTCGACCGAAACTTACATTTCGAAAAGTTTCGTAGAATCAAATTTTCAGATGAATTTTTGTATGGACTTTCATCATAACCTTTCCTCGTAACATATAGGAAGGATCTGAAAAAGTTTTGTATCATTTCGTACAGTCCTCGATTTAATTTTATTTTTTGAGCAAAACTAGAATAAACTTGTGTATGATAAATTATGATTTTTTGACCGAAACTTGCATTTGGAAAAAATTTGTAGAATCAAATTCTTAAATAATTTTTTGCATGGACTTCCAGCATAACCCTGCCTCGTAAAATATAAAAAAATTCTTAAAATTTTTGTTGCATTTGGAACACTCCTCGATTTAATTGATTTTTTAACCGGAACTAGTATAAACTAGTGTATAATACATTACGATTTTCGACCGAAACTTACATTTCGAAATGTTTCGTATAATCAAATTTTCAGACGAATTTTTGTATGGAATTTCATCATATCCTTTCCTCGTAACATATAGGAAGGATCTGAAAACGTTTTGTATCGTTACATACAGTCCTCGATTTAATTTTATTTTTTGAGCAAAACTAGTATAAACTTGTGTATGATATATTATGATTTTTTTTACCGAAACTTGCATTTGGAAAAAATTTGTAGAATCAAATTTTCAGCTAATTTTTTGCATGGACTTCCATCATAACCCTCCCTCGTAAAATATACAAAATTTCTGAAACGTTTTGTAGCATTTGGAACACTCCTCGAATTAATTGATTTTTTAACCGAAACTAGAATAAACTAATGTATAATACATTACGATTTTCGACCGAAACTTATATTTCGAAAAGTTTCGTAGAATCAAATTTTCAGATGAATTTTTGTATGGACTTTCATCATAACCTTTCCTTGTAACATATAGGAAGGATCTGAAAAAGTTTTGTATCGTTTCGTACAGTCCTCGATTTAATTTTATTTTTTGAGCAAAACTAGATTAAACTTGTGTATGATATACTATGATTTTTTGACCGAAACTTGCATTTGGAAAAAATTTGTAGAATCAAATTTTTAAATAATGTTTTGCATGGACTTCCATCATAACCCTCCCTCGTAAAATATAAAAAAATTCTAAAAAGTTTTGTTGCATTACTAACACTCCTCGATTTAATTGATTTTTTAACCGAAACTAGTATAAACTAGTGTATAATACATTATGATTTTCGACCGAAACTTACATTTCGAAAAGTTTCGTATAATCAAATTTTCAGATGAATTTTTGTATGGACTTTCATCATATCCTTTCCTCGTAACATATAGGAAGGATCTGAAAACGTTTTGTATCGTTTCATACAGTCCTCGATTTAATTTTATTTTTTGAGCAAAACTAGAATAAACTTGTGTATGATATATTATGATTTTTTTACCGAAACTTGCATTTGGAAAAAATTTGTAGAATCAAATTTTCAGATAATTTTTTGCATGGACTTCCATCATAACCCTCCCTCGTAAAATATACAAAATTTCTGAAACGTTTTGTAGCATTTGGAACACTCCTCGATTTAATTGATTTTTTAACCGAAACTAGTATAAACTAATGTATAATACATTACGATTTTCGACCGAAACTTACATTTCGAAAAGTTTCGTAGAATCAAATTTTCAGATGAATTTTTGTATGGACTTTCATCATAACCTTTCCTCGTAACATATAGGAAGGATCTGAAAAAGTTTTGTATCATTTCGTACAGTCCTCGATTTAATTTTATTTTTTGAGCAAAACTAGAATAAACTTGTGTATGATAAATTATGATTTTTTGACCGAAACTTGCATTTGGAAAAAATTTGTAGAATCAAATTCTTAAATAATTTTTTGCATGGACTTCCAGCATAACCCTGCCTCGTAAAATATAAAAAAATTATTAAAATTTTTGTTGCATTTGGAACACTCCTCGATTTAATTGATTTTTTAACCGAAACTAGTATAAACTAGTGTATAATACATTACGATTTTCGACCGAAACTTACATTTCGAAATGTTTCGTATAATCAAATTTTCAGACGAATTTTTGTATGGAATTTCATCATATCCTTTCCTCGTAACATATAGGAAGGATCTGAAAACGTTTTGTATCGTTACATACAGTCCTCGATTTAATTTTATTTTTTGAGCAAAACTAGTATAAACTTGTGTATGATATATTATGATTTTTTTTACCGAAACTTGCATTTGGAAAAAATTTGTAGAATCAAATTTTCAGCTAATTTTTTGCATGGACTTCCATCATAACCCTCCCTCGTAAAATATACAAAATTTCTGAAACGTTTTGTAGCATTTGGAACACTCCTCGAATTAATTGATTTTTTAACCGAAACTAGAATAAACTAATGTATAATACATTACGATTTTCGACCGAAACTTATATTTCGAAAAGTTTCGTAGAATCAAATTTTCAGATGAATTTTTGTATGGACTTTCATCATAACCTTTCCTTGTAACATATAGGAAGGATCTGAAAAAGTTTTGTATCGTTTCGTACAGTCCTCGATTTAATTTTATTTTTTGAGCAAAACTAGATTAAACTTGTGTATGATATACTATGATTTTTTGACCGAAACTTGCATTTGGAAAAAATTTGTAGAATCAAATTTTTAAATAATGTTTTGCATGGACTTCCATCATAACCCTCCCTCGTAAAATATAAAAAAATTCTAAAAAGTTTTGTTGCATTACTAACACTCCTCGATTTAATTGATTTTTTAACCGAAACTAGTATAAACTAGTGTATAATACATTATGATTTTCGACCGAAACTTACATTTCGAAAAGTTTCGTATAATCAAATTTTCAGATGAATTTTTGTATGGACTTTCATCATATCCTTTCCTCGTAACATATAGGAAGGATCTGAAAACGTTTTGTATCGTTTCATACAGTCCTCGATTTAATTTTATTTTTTGAGCAAAACTAGAATAAACTTGTGTATGATATATTATGATTTTTTTACCGAAACTTGCATTTGGAAAAAATTTGTAGAATCAAATTTTCAGATAATTTTTTGCATGGACTTCCATCATAACCCTCCCTCGTAAAATATACAAAATTTCTGAAACGTTTTGTAGCATTTGGAACACTCCTCGATTTAATTGATTTTTTAACCGAAACTAGTATAAACTAATGTATAATACATTACGATTTTCGACCGAAACTTACATTTCGAAAAGTTTCGTAGAATCAAATTTTCAGATGAATTTTTGTATGGACTTTCATCATAACCTTTCCTCGTAACATATAGGAAGGATCTGAAAAAGTTTTGTATCATTTCGTACAGTCCTCGATTTAATTTTATTTTTTGAGCAAAACTAGAATAAACTTGTGTATGATAAATTATGATTTTTTGACCGAAACTTGCATTTGGAAAAAATTTGTAGAATCAAATTCTTAAATAATTTTTTGCATGGACTTCCAGCATAACCCTGCCTCGTAAAATATAAAAAAATTCTTAAAATTTTTGTTGCATTTGGAACACTCCTCGATTTAATTGATTTTTTAACCGAAACTAGTATAAACTAGTGTATAATACATTACGATTTTCGACCGAAACTTACATTTCGAAATGTTTCGTATAATCAAATTTTCAGACGAATTTTTGTATGGAATTTCATCATATCCTTTCCTCGTAACATATAGGAAGGATCTGAAAACGTTTTGTATCGTTACATACAGTCCTCGATTTAATTTTATTTTTTGAGCAAAACTAGTATAAACTTGTGTATGATATATTATGATTTTTTTTACCGAAACTTGCATTTGGAAAAAATTTGTAGAATCAAATTTTCAGCTAATTTTTTGCATGGACTTCCATCATAACCCTCCCTCGTAAAATATACAAAATTTCTGAAACGTTTTGTAGCATTTGGAACACTCCTCGAATTAATTGATTTTTTAACCGAAACTAGAATAAACTAATGTATAATACATTACAATTTTAGACCGAAACTTATATTTCGAAAAGTTTCGTAGAATCAAATTTTCAGATGAATTTTTGTATGGACTTTCATCATAACCTTTCCTTGTAACATATAGAAAGGATCTGAAAAAGTTTTGTATCGTTTCGTACAGTCCTCGATTTAATTTTATTTTTTGAGCAAAACTAGAATAAACTTGTGTATGATATACTATGATTTTTTGACCGAAACTTGCATTTGGAAAAAATTTGTAGAATCAAATTTTTAAATAATGTTTTGCATGGACTTCCATCATAACCCTCCCTCGTAAAATATAAAAAAATTCTAAAAAGTTTTGTTGCATTACTAACACTCCTCGATTTAATTGATTTTTTAACCGAAACTAGTATAAACTAGTGTATAATACATTATGATTTTCGACCGAAACTTACATTTCGAAAAGTTTCGTATAATCAAATTTTCAGATGAATTTTTGTATGGACTTTCATCATATCCTTTCCTCGTAACATATAGGAAGGATCTGAAAACGTTTTGTATCGTTTCATACAGTCCTCGATTTAATTTTATTTTTTGAGCAAAACTAGAATAAACTTGTGTATGATATATTATGATTTTTTTACCGAAACTTGCATTTGGAAAAAATTTGTAGAATCAAATTTTCAGATAATTTTTTGCATGGACTTCCATCATAACCCTCCCTCGTAAAATATTCAAAATTTCTGAAACGTTTTGTAGCATTTGGAACACTCCTCGATTTAATTGATTTTTTAACCGAAACTAGTATAAACTAATGTATAATACATTACGATTTTCGACCGAAACTTACATTTCGAAAAGTTTCGTAGAATCAAATTTTCAGATGAATTTTTGTATGGACTTTCATCATAACCTTTCCTCGTAACATATAGGAAGGATCTGAAAAAGTTTTGTATCATTTCGTACAGTCCTCGATTTAATTTTATTTTTTGAGCAAAACTAGAATAAACTTGTGTATGATAAATTATGATTTTTTGACCGAAACTTGCATTTGGAAAAAATTTGTAGAATCAAATTCTTAAATAATTTTTTGCATGGACTTCCAGCATAACCCTGCCTCGTAAAATATAAAAAAATTCTTAAAATTTTTGTTGCATTTGGAACACTCCTCGATTTAATTGATTTTTTAACCGAAACTAGTATAAACTAGTGTATAATACATTACGATTTTCGACCGAAACTTACATTTCGAAATGTTTCGTATAATCAAATTTTCAGATGAATTTTTGTATGGAATTTCATCATATCCTTTCCTCGTAACATATAGGAAGGATCTGAAAACGTTTTGTATCGTTACATACAGTCCTAGATTTAATTTTATTTTTTGAGCAAAACTAGTATAAACTTGTGTATGATATATTATGATTTTTTTACCGAAACTTGCATTTGGAAAAAATTTGTAGAATCAAATTTTCAGCTAATTTTTTGCATGGACTTCCATCATAACCCTCCCTCGTAAAATATACAAAATTTCTGAAACGTTTTGTAGCATTTGGAACACTCCTCGAATTAATTGATTTTTTAACCGAAACTAGAATAAACTAATGTATAATACATTACGATTTTCGACCGAAACTTACATTTCGAAAAGTTTCGTAGAATCAAATTTTCAGATGAATTTTTGTATGGACTTTCATCATAACCTTTCCTTGTAACATATAGGAAGGATCTGAAAAAGTTTTGTATCGTTTCGTACAGTCCTCGATTTAATTTTATTTTTTGAGCAAAACTAGAATAAACTTGTGTATGATATATTATGATTTTTTGACCGAAACTTGCATTTGGAAAAAATTTGTAGAATCAAATTTTTAAATAATGTTTTGCATGGACTTCCATCATAACCCTCCCTCGTAAAATATACAAAATTTCTGAAACGTTTTGTTGCATTTCTATCACTCCGCGATTTAATTGATTTTTTAACCGAAACTAGTATAAACTAGTGTATAATACATTACGATTTTCGACCGAAACTTACATTTCGAAAAGTTTCGTAGAATCAAATTTTCAGATGAATTTTTGTATGGACTTTCATCATAACCTTTCCTCGTAACATATAGGAAGGATCTGAAAACGTTTTGTATCGTTACATACAGTCCTCGATTTAATTTTATTTTTTGAGCAAAACTAGAATAAACTTGTGTATGATAAATTATGATTTTTTGTCCGAAACTTGCATTTGGAAAAAATTTGTAGAATCAAATTCTTAAATAATTTTTTGCATGGACATCCAGCATAACCCTGCCTCGTAAAATATATAAAAATTCTTAAAATTTTTGTTGCATTTGGAACACTCCTCGATTTAATTGATTTTTTAACCGAAACTAGTATAAACTAGTGTATAATACATTACGATTTTCGACCGAAACTTACATTTCGAAATGTTTCGTATAATCAAATTTTCAGACGAATTTTTGTATGGAATTTCATCATATCCTTTCCTCGTAACATATAGGAAGGATCTGAAAACGTTTTGTATCGTTACATAAAGTCCTCGATTTAATTTTATTTTTTGAGCAAAACTAGTATAAACTTGTGTATGATATATTATGATTTTTTTTACCGAAACTTGCATTTGAAAAAATTTGTAGAATCAAATTTTCAGCTAATTTTTTGCATGGACTTCCATCATAACCCTCCCTCGTAAAATATACAAAATTTCTGAAACGTTTTGTAGCATTTGGAACACTCCTCGAATTAATTGATTTTTTAACCGAAACTAGAATAAACTAATGTATAATACATTACGAATTTCGACCGAAACTTACATTTCGAAAAGTTTCGTAGAATCAAATTTTCAGATGAATTTTTGTATGGACTTTCATCATAACCTTTCCTTGTAACATATAGGAAGGATCTGAAAAAGTTTTGTATCGTTTCGTACAGTCCTCGATTTAATTTTATTTTTTGAGCAAAACTAGAATAAACTTGTGTATGATATACTATGATTTTTTGACCGAAACTTGCATTTGGAAAAAATTTGTAGAATCAAATTTTTAAATAATGTTTTGCATGGACTTCCATCATAACCCTCCCTCGTAAAATATAAAAAAATTCTAAAAAGTTTTGTTGCATTTCTATCACTCCGCGATTTAATTGATTTTTTAACCGAAACTAGTATAAACTAGTGTATAATACATTATGATTTTCGACCGAAACTTACATTTCGAAAAGTTTCGTATAATCAAATTTTCAGATGAATTTTTGTATGGACTTTCATCATATCCTTTCCTCGTAACATATAGGAAGGATCTGAAAACGTTTTGTATCGTTTCATACAGTCCTCGATTTAATTTTATTTTTTGAGCAAAACTAGAATAAACTTGTGTATGATATATTATGATTTTTTTACCGAAACTTGCATTTGGAAAAAATTTGTAGAATCAAATTTTCAGATAATTTTTTGCATGGACTTCCATCATAACCCTCCCTCGTAAAATATTCAAAATTTCTGAAACGTTTTGTAGCATTTGGAACACTCCTCGATTTAATTGATTTTTTAACCGAAACTAGTATAAACTAATGTATAATACATTACGATTTTCGACCGAAACTTACATTTCGAAAAGTTTCGTAGAATCAAATTTTCAGATGAATTTTTGTATGGACTTTCATCATAACCTTTCCTCGTAACATATAGGAAGGATCTGAAAAAGTTTTGTATCATTTCGTACAGTCCTCGATTTAATTTTATTTTTT
Source organism: Lathyrus aphaca (assembly GCA_963966055.1). Taxonomy (NCBI): domain Eukaryota; kingdom Viridiplantae; phylum Streptophyta; class Magnoliopsida; order Fabales; family Fabaceae; genus Lathyrus; species Lathyrus aphaca. The sequence continues at coordinate 34,533 of CAWYPZ010000272.1, read as the reverse complement.
GAGCAAAACTAGAATAAACTTGTGTATGATAAATTATGATTTTTTGACCGAAACTTGCATTTGGAAAAAATTTGTAGAATCAAATTCTTAAATAATTTTTTGCATGGACTTCCAGCATAACCCTGCCTCGTAAAATATAAAAAAATTCTTAAAATTTTTGTTGCATTTGGAACACTCCTCGATTTAATTGATTTTTTAACCGAAACTAGTATAAACTAGTGTATAATACATTACGATTTTCGACCGAAACTTACATTTCGAAATGTTTCGTATAATCAAATTTTCAGATGAATTTTTGTATGGAATTTCATCATATCCTTTCCTCGTAACATATAGGAAGGATCTGAAAACGTTTTGTATCGTTACATACAGTCCTAGATTTAATTTTATTTTTTGAGCAAAACTAGTATAAACTTGTGTATGATATATTATGATTTTTTTACCGAAACTTGCATTTGGAAAAAAATTGTAGAATCAAATTTTCAGCTAATTTTTTGCATGGACTTCCATCATAACCCTCCCTCGTAAAATATACAAAATTTCTGAAACGTTTTGTAGCATTTGGAACACTCCTCGAATTAATTGATTTTTTAACCGAAACTAGAATAAACTAATGTATAATACATTACGATTTTCGACCGAAACTTACATTTCGAAAAGTTTCGTAGAATCAAATTTTCAGATGAATTTTTGTATGGACTTTCATCATAACCTTTCCTTGTAACATATAGGAAGGATCTGAAAAAGTTTTGTATCGTTTCGTACAGTCCTCGATTTAATTTTATTTTTTGAGCAAAACTAGAATAAACTTGTGTATGATATATTATGATTTTTTGACCGAAACTTGCATTTGGAAAAAATTTGTAGAATCAAATTTTTAAATAATGTTTTGCATGGACTTCCATCATAACCCTCCCTCGTAAAATATACAAAATTTCTGAAACGTTTTGTTGCATTTCTATCACTCCGCGATTTAATTGATTTTTTAACCGAAACTAGTATAAACTAGTGTATAATACATTACGATTTTCGACCGAAACTTACATTTCGAAAAGTTTCGTAGAATCAAATTTTCAGATGAATTTTTGTATGGACTTTCATCATAACCTTTCCTCGTAACATATAGGAAGGATCTGAAAAAGTTTTGTATCATTTCATACAGTCCTCGATTTAATTTTATTTTTTGAGCAAAACTAGAATAAACTTGTGTATGATAAATTATGATTTTTTGTCCGAAACTTGCATTTGGAAAAAATTTGTAGAATCAAATTCTTAAATAATTTTTTGCATGGACTTCCAGCATAACCTTGCCTCGTAAAATATATAAAAATTCTTAAAAGTTTTGTTGCATTTGGAACACTCCTCGATTTAATTGATTTTTTAACCGAAACTAGTATAAACTAGTGTATAATACATTACGATTTTCGACCGAAACTTACATTTCGAAATGTTTCGTATAATCAAATTTTCAGACGAATTTTTGTATGGAATTTCATCATATCCTTTCCTCGTAACATATAGGAAGGATCTGAAAACGTTTTGTATCGTTACATACAGTCCTCGATTTAATTTTATTTTTTGAGCAAAACTAGTATAAACTTGTGTATGATATATTATGAATTTTTTTACCGAAACTTGCATTTGAAAAAATTTGTAGAATCAAATTTTCAGCTAATTTTTTGCATGGACTTCCATCATAACCCTCCCTCGTAAAATATACAAAATTTCTGAAACGTTTTGTAGCATTTGGAACACTCCTCGAATTAATTGATTTTTTAACCGAAACTAGAATAAACTAATGTATAATACATTACGATTTTAGACCGAAACTTATATTTCGAAAAGTTTCGTAGAATCAAATTTTCAGATGAATTTTTGTATGGACTTTCATCATAACCTTTCCTTGTAACATATAGGAAGGATCTGAAAAAGTTTTGTATCGTTTCGTACTGTCCTCGATTTAATTTTATTTTTTGAGCAAAACTAGAATAAACTTGTGTATGATATACTATGATTTTTTGACCGAAACTTGCATTTGGAAAAAATTTGTAGAATCAAATTTTTAAATAATGTTTTGCATGGACTTCCATCATAACCCTCCCTCGTAAAATATAAAAAAATTCTAAAAAGTTTTGTTGCATTACTAACACTCCTCGATTTAATTGATTTTTTAACCGAAACTAGTATAAACTATTGTATAATACATTATGATTTTCGACCGAAACTTACATTTCGAAAAGTTTCGTATAATCAAATTTTCAGATGAATTTTTGTATGGACTTTCATCATATCCTTTCCTCGTAACATATAGGAAGGATCTGAAAACGTTTTGTATCGTTTCATACAGTCCTCGATTTAATTTTATTTTTTGAGCAAAACTAGAATAAACTTGTGTATGATATATTATGATTTTTTTACCGAAACTTGCATTTGGAAAAAATTTGTAGAATCAAATTTTCAGATAATTTTTTGCATGGACTTCCATCATAACCCTCCCTCGTAAAATATACAAAATTTCTGAAACGTTTTGTAGCATTTGGAACACTCCTCGATTTAATTGATTTTTTAACCGAAACTAGTATAAACTAATGTATAATACATTACGATTTTCGACCGAAACTTACTTTTCGAAAAGTTTCGTAGAATCAAATTTTCAGATGAATTTTTGTATGGACTTTCATCATAACCTTTCCTCGTAACATATAGGAAGGATCTGAAAAAGTTTTGTATCATTTCGTACAGTCCTCGATTTAATTTTATTTTTTGAGCAAAACTAGAATAAACTTGTGTATGATAAATTATGATTTTATGACCGAAACTTGCATTTGGAAAAAATTTGTAGAATCAAATTCTTAAATAATTTTTTGCATGGACTTCCAGCATAACCCTGCCTCGTAAAATATAAAAAAATTCTTAAAATTTTTGTTGCATTTGGAACACTCCTCGATTTAATTGATTTTTTTAACCGAAACTAGTATAAACTAGTGTATAATACATTACGATTTTCGACCGAAACTTACATTTCGAAATGTTTCGTATAATCAAATTTTCAGATGAATTTTTGTATGGAATTTCATCATATCCTTTCCTCGTAACATATAGGAAGGATCTGAAAACGTTTTGTATCGTTACATACAGTCCTCGATTTAATTTTATTTTTTGAGCAAAACTAGTATAAACTTGTGTATGATATATTATGATTTTTTTACCGAAACTTGCATTTGGAAAAAATTTGTAGAATCAAATTTTCAGCTAATTTTTTGCATGGACTTCCATCATAACCCTCCCTCGTAAAATATACAAAATTTCTGAAACGTTTTGTAGCATTTGGAACACTCCTCGAATTAATTGATTTTTTAACCGAAACTAGAATAAACTAATGTATAATACATTACGATTTTCGACCGAAACTTACATTTCGAAAAGTTTCGTAGAATCAAATTTTCAGATGAATTTTTGTATGGACTTTCATCATAACCTTTCCTTGTAACATATAGGAAGGATCTGAAAAAGTTTTGTATCGTTTCGTACAGTCCTCGATTTAATTTTATTTTTTGAGCAAAACTAGAATAAACTTGTGTATGATATATTATGATTTTTTGACCGAAACTTGCATTTGGAAAAAATTTGTAGAATCAAATTTTTAAATAATGTTTTGCATGGACTTCCATCATAACCCTCCCTCGTAAAATATAAAAAAATTCTAAAATGTTTTGTTGCATTTCTATCACTCCGCGATTTAATTGATTTTTTAACCGAAACTAGTATAAACTAGTGTATAATACATTACGATTTTCGACCGAAACTTACATTTCGAAAAGTTTCGTATAATCAAATTTTCAGATGAATTTTTGTATGGACTTTCATCATATCCTTTACTCGTAACATATAGGAAGGATCTGAAAATGTTTTGTATCGTTTCTTACAGTCCTCGATTTAATTTTATTTTTTGAGCAAAACTAGAATAAACTTGTGTATGATATATTATGATTTTTTGACCGAAACTTGCATTTGGAAAAAAATTGTAGAATCAAATTTTTAAATAATTTTTTACATGGACATCCATCATAACCCTGCCTCGTAAAATATAAAAAAATTCTTAAAAGTTTTGTTGCATTTGGAACACTCCTCGATTTAATTGATTTTTTAACCGAAACTAGTATAAACTAGTGTATAATACATTATGATTTTCGACCGAAACTTACATTTCTAAATGTTTCGTAGAATCAAATTTTCAGATGAATTTTTGTATGGAATTTCATCATATCCTTTCCTCGTAACATATAGGAAGGATCTGAAAACGTTTTGTATCGTTACATACAGTCCTCGATTTAATTTTATTTTTTGAGCAAAACTAGTATAAACTTGTGTATGATATATTATGATTTTTTTACCGAAACTTGCATTTGGAAAAAATTTGTAGAATCAAATTTTCAGCTAATTTTTTGCATGGACTTCCATCATAACCCTCCCTCGTAAAATATACAAAATTTCTGAAACGTTTTGTAGCATTTGGAACACTCCTCGAATTAATTAATTTTTTAACCGAAACTAGAATAAACTAATGTATAATACATTACGATTTTCGACCGAAACTTATATTTCGAAAAGTTTCGAAGAATCAAATTTTCAGATGAATTTTTGTATGGACTTTCATCATAACCTTTCCTTGTAACATATAGGAAGGATCTGAAAAAGTTTTGTATCGTTTCGTACAGTCCTCGATTTAATTTTATTTTTTGAGCAAAACTAGAATAAACTTGTGTATGATATATTATGATTTTTTGACCGAAACTTGCATTTGGAAAAAATTTGTAGAATCAAATTTTTAAATAATGTTTTGCATGGACTTCCATCATAACCCTCCCTCGTAAAATATAAAAAAATTCTAAAAAGTTTTGTTGCATTACTAACACTCCTCGATTTAATTGATTTTTTAACCGAAACTAGTATAAACTAGTGTATAATACATTACGATTTTCGACCGAAACTTACATTTCGAAAAGTTTCGTATAATCAAATTTTCAGATGAATTTTTGTATGGACTTTCATCATATCCTTTCCTCGTAACATATAGGAAGGATCTGAAAACGTTTTGTATCGTTTCGTACAGTCCTCGATTTAATTTTATTTTTTGAGCAAAACTAGAATAAACTTGTGTTTGATATATTATGATTTTTTTTACCGAAACTTGCATTTGGAAAAAATTTGTAGAATCAAATTTTCAGATAATTTTTTGCATGGACTTCCATCATAACCCTCCCTCGTAAAATATACAAAATTTCTGAAACGTTTTGTAGCATTTGGAACACTCCTCGATTTAATTGATTTTTTAACCGAAACTAGTATAAACTAATGTATAATACATTACGATTTTCGACCGAAACTTACATTTCGAAAAGTTTCGTAGAATCAAATTTTCAGATGAATTTTTGTATGGACTTTCATCATAACCTTTCCTCGTAACATATAGGTAGGATCTGAAAAAGTTTTGTATCATTTCATACAGTCCTCGATTTAATTTTATTTTTTGAGCAAAACTAGAATAATCTTGTGTATGATAAATTATGATTTTTTGACCGAAACTTGCATTTGGAAAAAATTTGTAGAATCAAATTCTTAAATAATTTTTTGCATGGACTTCCAGCATAACCCTGCCTCGTAAAATATAAAAAAATTCTTAAAATTTTTGTTGCATTTGGAACACTCCTCGATTTAATTGATTTTTTAACCGAAACTAGTATAAACTAGTGTATAATACATTACGATTTTCGACCGAAACTTACATTTCGAAATGTTTCGTATAATCAAATTTTCAGATGAATTTTTGTATGGAATTTCATCATATCCTTTCCTCGTAACATATAGGAAGGATCTGAAAACGTTTTGTATCGTTACATACAGTCCTCGATTTAATTTTATTTTTTGAGCAAAACTAGTATAAACTTGTGTATGATATATTATGATTTTTTTACCGAAACTTGCATTTGGAAAAAATTTGTAGAATCAAATTTTCAGCTAATTTTTTGCATGGACTTCCATCATAACCCTCCCTCGTAAAATATACAAAATTTCTGAAACGTTTTGTAGCATTTGGAACACTCCTCGAATTAATTGATTTTTTAACCGAAACTAGAATAAACTAATGTATAATACATTACGATTTTCGACCGAAACTTATATTTCGAAAAGTTTCGTAGAATCAAATTTTCAGATGAATTTTTGTATGGACTTTCATCATAACCTTTCCTTGTAACATATAGGAAGGATCTGAAAAAGTTTTGTATCGTTTCGTACAGTCCTCGATTTAATTTTATTTTTTGAGCAAAAATAGAATAAACTTGTGTATGATATACTATGATTTTTTGACCGAAACTTGCATTTGGAAGAAATTTGTAGAATCAAATTTTTAAATAATGTTTTGCATGGACTTCCATCATAACCCTCCCTCGTAAAATATAAAAAAATTCTAAAAAGTTTTGTTGCATTACTAACACTCCTCGATTTAATTGATTTTTTAACCGAAACTAGTATAAACTAGTGTATAATACATTACGATTTTCGACCGAAACTTACATTTCGAAAAGTTTCGTATAATCAAATTTTCAGATGAATTTTTGTATGGACTTTCATCATATCCTTTCCTCGTAACATATAGGAAGGATCTGAAAACGTTTTGTATCGTTTCATACAGTCCTCGATTTAATTTTATTTTTTGAGCAAAACTAGAATAAACTTGTGTATGATATATTATGATTTTTTGACCGAAACTTGCATTTGGAAAAAATTTGTAGAATCAAATTTTTAAATAATGTTTTGCATGGACTTCCATCATAACCCTCCCTCGTAAAATATAAAAAAATTCTAAAAAGTTTTGTTGCATTACTAACACTCCTCGATTTAATTGATTTTTTAACCGAAACTAGTATAAACTAGTGTATAATACATTACGATTTTCGACCGAAACTTACATTTCGAAAAGTTTCGTATAATCAAATTTTCAGATGAATTTTTGTATGGACTTTCATCATATCCTTTCCTCGTAACATATAGGAAGGATCTGAAAACGTTTTGTATCGTTTCGTACAGTCCTCGATTTAATTTTATTTTTTGAGCAAAACTAGAATAAACTTGTGTATGATAAATTATGATTTTATGACCGAAACTTGCATTTGGAAAAAATTTGTAGAATCAAATTCTTAAATAATTTTTTGCATGGACTTCCAGCATAACCCTGCCTCGTAAAATATAAAAAAATTCTTAAAATTTTTGTTGCATTTGGAACACTCCTCGATTTAATTGATTTTTTAACCGAAACTAGTATAAACTAGTGTATAATACATTACGATTTTCGACCGAAACTTACATTTCGAAATGTTTCGTATAATCAAATTTTCAGATGAATTTTTGTATGGAATTTCATCATATCCTTTCCTCGTAACATATAGGAAGGATCTGAAAACGTTTTGTATCGTTACATACAGTCCTCGATTTAATTTTATTTTTTGAGCAAAACTAGTATAAACTTGTGTATGATAAATTATGATTTTTTTACCGAAACTTGCATTTGGAAAAAATTTGTAGAATCAAATTTTCAGCTAATTTTTTGCATGGACTTCCATCATAACCCTCCCTCGTAAAATATACAAAATTTCTGAAACGTTTTGTAGCATTTGGAACACTCCTCGAATTAATTGATTTTTTAACCGAAACTAGAATAAACTAATGTATAATACATTACGATTTTCGACCGAAACTTACATTTCGAAAAGTTTCGTAGAATCAAATTTTCAGATGAATTTTTGTATGGACTTTCATCATAACCTTTCCTTGTAACATATAGGAAGGATCTGAAAAAGTTTTGTATCGTTTCGTACAGTCCTCGATTTAATTTTATTTTTTGAGCAAAACTAGAATAAACTTGTGTATGATATATTATGATTTTTTGACCGAAACTTGCATTTGGAAAAAAATTGTAGAATCAAATTTTTAAATAATGTTTTGCATGGACTTCCATCATAACCCTCCCTCGTAAAATATAAAAAAATTCTAAAATGTATTGTTGCATTTCTATCACTTCGCGATTTAATTGATTTTTTAACCGAAACTAGTATAAACTAGTGTATAATACATTACGATTTTCGACCGAAACTTACATTTCGAAAAGTTTCGTATAATCAAATTTTCATATGAATTTTTGTATGGACTTTCATCATATCCTTTCCTCGTAACATATAGGAAGGATCTGAAAATGTTTTGTATCGTTTCGTACAGTCCTCGATTTAATTTTATTTTTTGAGCAAAACTAGAATAAACTTGTGTATGATATATTATGATTTTTTGACCGAAACTTGCATTTGGAAAAAAATTGTAGAATCAAATTTTTATATAATTTTTTACATGGACATCCATCATAACCCTGCCTCGTAAAATATAAAAAAATTCTTAAAAGTTTTGTTGCATTTGGAACACTCCTCGATTTAATTGATTTTTTAACCGAAACTAGTATAAACTAGTGTATAATACATTACGATTTTCGACCGAAACTTACATTTCGAAATGTTTCGTATAATCAAATTTTCAGATGAATTTTTGTATGGACTTACATCATATCCTTTCCTCGTAACATATAGGAAGGATCTGAAAACGTTTTGTATCGTTTCGTACAGTCCTCGATTTAATTTTATTTTTTGAGCAAAACTAGAATAAACTTGTGTTTGATATATTATGATTTTTTTTACCGAAACTTGCATTTGGAAAAAATTTGTAGAATCAAATTTTCAGATAATTTTTTGCATGGACTTCCATCGTAACCCTCCCTCGTAAAATATACAAAATTTCTGAAACGTTTTGTAGCATTTGGAACACTCCTCGATTTAATTGATTTTTTAACCGAAACTAGTATAAACTAATGTATAATACATTACGATTTTCGACCGAAACTTACATTTCGAAAAGTTTCGTAGAATCAAATTTTCAGATGAATTTTTGTATGGACTTTCATCATAACCTTTCCTCGTAACATATAGGAAGGATCTGAAAAAGTTTTGTATCATTTCATACAGTCCTCGATTTAATTTAATTTTTTGAGCAAAACTAGAATAATCTTGTGTATGATAAATTATGATTTTTTGACCGAAACTTGCATTTGGAAAAAATTTGTAGAATCAAATTCTTAAATAATTTTTTGCATGGACTTCCAGCATAACCCTGCCTCGTAAAATATAAAAAAATTCTTAAAATTTTTGTTGCATTTGGAACACTCCTCGATTTAATTGATTTTTTAACCGAAACTAGTATAAACTAGTGTATAATACGTTACGATTTTCGACCGAAACTTACATTTCGAAATGTTTCGTATAATCAAATTTTCAGATGAATTTTTGTATGGAATTTCATCATATCCTTTCCTCGTAACATATAGGAAGGATCTGAAAACGTTTTGTATCGTTACATACAGTCCTCGATTTAATTTTATTTTTTGAGCAAAACTAGTATAAACTTGTGTATGATATATTATGATTTTTTTACCGAAACTTGCATTTGGAAAAAATTTGTAGAATCAAATTTTCAGCTAATTTTTTGCATGGACTTCCATCATAACCCTCCCTCGTAAAATATACAAAATTTCTGAAACGTTTTGTAGCATTTGGAACACTCCTCGAATTAATTGATTTTTTAACCGAAACTAGAATAAACTAATGTATAATACATTACGATTTTCGACCGAAACTTATATTTCGAAAAGTTTCGTAAAATCAAATTTTCAGATGAATTTTTGTATGGACTTTCATCATAACCTTTCCTTGTAACATATAGGAAGGATCTGAAAAAGTTTTGTATCGTTTCGTACAGTCCTCGATTTAATTTTATTTTTTGAGCAAAACTAGAATAAACTTGTGTATGATATATTATGATTTTTTGACCGAAACTTGCATTTGGAAAAAATTTGTAGAATCAAATTTTTAAATAATGTTTTGCATGGACTTCCATCATAACCCTCCCTCGTAAAATATAAAAAAATTCTAAAAAGTTTTGTTGCATTACTAACACTCCTCGATTTAATTGATTTTTTAACCGAAACTAGTATAAACTAGTGTATAATACATTACGATTTTCGACCGAAACTTACATTTCGAAAAGTTTCGTATAATCAAATTTTCAGATAAATTTTTGTATGGACTTTCATCATATCCTTTCCTCGTAACATATAGGAAGGATCTGAAAACGTTTTGTATCGTTTCGTACAGTCCTCGATTTAATTTTATTTTTTGAGCAAAACTAGAATAAACTTGTGTTTGATATATTATGATTTTTTTTACCGAAACTTGCATTTGGAAAAAATTTGTAGAATCAAATTTTCAGATAATTTTTTGCATGGACTTCCATCATAACCCTCCCTCGTAAAATATACAAAATTTCTGAAACGTTTTGTAGCATTTGGAACACTCCTCGATTTAATTGATTTTTTAACCGAAACTAGTATAAACTAATGTATAATACATTACGATTTTCGACCGAAACTTACATTTCGAAAAGTTTCGTAGAATCAAATTTTCAGATGAATTTTTGTATGGACTTTCATCATAACCTTTCCTCGTAACATATAGGAAGGATCTGAAAAAGTTTTGTATCATTTCATACAGTCCTCGATTTAATTTTATTTTTTGAGCAAAACTAGAATAATCTTGTGTATGATAAATTATGATTTTTTGACCGAAACTTGCATTTGGAAAAAATTTGTAGAATCAAATTCTTAAATAATTTTTTGCATGGACTTCCAGCATAACCCTGCCTCGTAAAATATAAAAAAATCCTTAAAATTTTTGTTGCATTTGGAACACTCCTCGATTTAATTGATTTTTTAACCGAAACTAGTATAAACTAGTGTATAATACATTACGATTTTCGACCGAAACTTACATTTCGAAATGTTTCGTATAATCAAATTTTCAGATGAATTTTTGTATGGAATTTCATCATATCCTTTCCTCGTAACATATAGGAAGGATCTGAAAACGTTTTGTATCGTTACATACAGTCCTCGATTTAATTTTATTTTTTGAGCAAAACTAGTATAAACTTGTGTATGATATATTATGATTTTTTTACCGAAACTTGCATTTGGAAAAAATTTGTAGAATCAAATTTTCAGCTAATTTTTTGCATGGACTTCCATCATAACCCTCCCTCGTAAAATATACAAAATTTCTGAAACGTTTTGTAGCATTTGGAACACTCCTCGAATTAATTGATTTTTTAACCGAAACTAGAATAAACTAATGTATAATACATTACGATTTTCGACCGAAACTTATATTTCGAAAAGTTTCGTAGAATCAAATTTTCAGATGAATTTTTGTATGGACTTTCATCATAACCTTTCCTTGTAACATATAGGAAGGATCTGAAAAAGTTTTGTATCGTTTCGTACAGTCCTCGATTTAATTTTATTTTTTGAGCAAAACTAGAATAAACTTGTGTATGATATATTATGATTTTTTGACCGAAACTTGCATTTGGAAAAAATTTGTAGAATCAAATTTTTAAATAATGTTTTGCATGGACTTCCATCATAACCCTCCCTCGTAAAATATAAAAAAATTCTAAAATGTTTTGTTGCATTACTAACACTCCTCGATTTAATTGATTTTTTAACCGAAACTAGTATAAACTAGTGTATAATACATTACGATTTTCGACCGAAACTTACATTTCGAAAAGTTTCGTATAATCAAATTTTCAGATGAATTTTTGTATGGACTTTCATCATATCCTTTCCTCGTAACATATAGGAAGGATCTGAAAACGTTTTGTATCGTTTCGTACAGTCCTCGATTTAATTTTATTTTTTGAGCAAAACTAGAATAAACTTGTGTTTGATATATTATGATTTTTTTTACCGAAACTTGCATTTGGAAAAAATTTGTAGAATCAAATTTTCAGATAATTTTTTGCATGGACTTCCATCATAACCCTCCCTCGTAAAATATACAAAATTTCTGAAACGTTTTGTAGCATTTGGAACACTCCTCGATTTAATTGATTTTTTAACCGAAACTAGTATAAACTAATGTATAATACATTACGATTTTCGACCGAAACATACATTTCGAAAAGTTTCGTAGAATCAAATTTTCAGATGAATTTTTGTATGGACTTTCATCATAACCTTTCCTCGTAACATATAGGAAGGATCTGAAAAAGTTTTGTATCATTTCATACAGTCCTCGATTTAATTTTATTTTTTGAGCAAAACTAGAATAATCTTGTGTATGATAAATTATGATTTTTTGACCGAAACTTGCATTTGGAAAAAATTTGTAGAATCAAATTCTTAAATAATTTTTTGCATGGACTTCCAGCATAACCCTGCCTCGTAAAATATAAAAAAATTCTTAAAATTTTTGTTGCATTTGAAACACTCCTCGATTTAATTGATTTTTTCACCGAAACTAGTATAAACTAGTGTATAATACATTACGATTTTCGACCGAAACTTACATTTCGAAATGTTTCGTATAATCAATTTTTCAGATGAATTTTTGTATGGAATTTCATCATATCCTTTCCTCGTAACATATAGGAAGGATCTGAAAACGTTTTGTATCGTTACATACAGTCCTCGATTTAATTTTATTTTTTGAGCAAAACTAGTATAAACTTGTGTATGATATATTATGATTTTTTTACCGAAACTTGCATTTGGAAAAAATTTGTAGAATCAAATTTTCAGCTAATTTTTTGCATGGACTTCCATCATAACCCTCCCTCGTAAAATATACAAAATTTCTGAAACGTTTTGTAGCATTTGGAACACTCCTCGAATTAATTGATTTTTTAACCGAAACTAGAATAAACTAATGTATAATACATTACGATTTTCGACCGAAACTTATATTTCGAAAAGTTTCGTAGAATCAAATTTTCAGATGAATTTTTGTATGGACTTTCATCATAACCTTTCCTTGTAACATATAGGAAGGATCTGAAAAAGTTTTGTATCGTTTCGTACAGTCCTCGATTTAATTTTATTTTTTGAGCAAAACTAGAATAAACTTGTGTATGATATATTATGATTTTTTGACCGAAACTTGCATTTGGAAAAAATTTGTAGAATCAAATTTTTAAATAATGTTTTGCATGGACTTCCATCATAACCCTCCCTCGTAAAATATAAAAAAATTCTAAAATGTTTTGTTGCATTACTAACACTCCTCGATTTAATTGATTTTTTAACCGAAACTAGTATAAACTAGTGTATAATACATTACGATTTTCGACCGAAACTTACATTTCGAAAAGTTTCGTATAATCAAATTTTCAGATGAATTTTTGTATGGACTTTCATCATATCCTTTCCTCGTAACATATAGGAAGGATCTGAAAACGTTTTGTATCGTTTCGTACAGTCCTCGATTTAATTTTATTTTTTGAGCAAAACTAGAATAAACTTGTGTTTGATATATTATGATTTTTTTTACCGAAACTTGCATTTGGAAAAAATTTGTAGAATCAAATTTTCAGATAATTTTTTGCATGGACTTCCATCATAACCCTCCCTCGTAAAATATACAAAATTTCTGAAACGTTTTGTAGCATTTGGAACACTCCTCGATTTAATTGATTTTTTAACCGAAACTAGTATAAACTAATGTATAATACATTACGATTTTCGACCGAAACATACATTTCGAAAAGTTTCGTAGAATCAAATTTTCAGATGAATTTTTGTATGGACTTTCATCATAACCTTTCCTCGTAACATATAGGAAGGATCTGAAAAAGTTTTGTATCATTTCATACAGTCCTCGATTTAATTTTATTTTTTGAGCAAAACTAGAATAATCTTGTGTATGATAAATTATGATTTTTTGACCGAAACTTGCATTTGGAAAAAATTTGTAGAATCAAATTCTTAAATAATTTTTTGCATGGACTTCCAGCATAACCCTGCCTCGTAAAATATAAAAAAATTCTTAAAATTTTTGTTGCATTTGAAACACTCCTCGATTTAATTGATTTTTTCACCGAAACTAGTATAAACTAGTGTATAATACATTACGATTTTCGACCGAAACTTACATTTCGAAATGTTTCGTATAATCAATTTTTCAGATGAATTTTTGTATGGAATTTCATCATATCCTTTCCTCGTAACATATAGGAAGGATCTGAAAACGTTTTGTATCGTTACATACAGTCCTCGATTTAATTTTATTTTTTGAGCAAAACTAGTATAAACTTGTGTATGATATATTATGATTTTTTTACCGAAACTTGCATTTGGAAAAAATTTGTAGAATCAAATTTTCAGCTAATTTTTTGCATGGACTTCCATCATAACCCTCCCTCGTAAAATATACAAAATTTCTGAAACGTTTTGTAGCATTTGGAACACTCCTCGAATTAATTGATTTTTTAACCGAAACTAGAATAAACTAATGTATAATACATTACGATTTTCGACCGAAACTTATATTTCGAAAAGTTTCGTAGAATCAAATTTTCAGATGAATTTTTGTATGGACTTTCATCATAACCTTTCCTTGTAACATATAGGAAGGATCTGAAAAAGTTTTGTATCGTTTCGTACAGTCCTCGATTTAATTTTATTTTTTGAGCAAAACTAGAATAAACTTGTGTATGATATATTATGATTTTTTGACCGAAACTTGCATTTGGAAAAAATTTGTAGAATCAAATTTTTAAATAATGTTTTGCATGGACTTCCATCATAACCCTCCCTCGTAAAATATAAAAAAATTCTAAAAAGTTTTGTTGCATTACTAACACTCCTCGATTTAATTGATTTTTTAACCGAAACTAGTATAAACTAGTGTATAATACATTACGATTTTCGACCGAAACCTACATTTCGAAAAGTTTCGTATAATCAAATTTTCAGATGAATTTTTGTATGGACTTTCATCATATCCTTTCCTCGTAACATATAGGAAGGATCTGAAAACGTTTTGTATCGTTTCGTACAGTCCTCGATTTAATTTTATTTTTTGAGCAAAACTAGAATAAACTTGTGTTTGATATATTATGATTTTTTTTACCGAAACTTGCATTTGGAAAAAATTTGTAGAATCAAATTTTCAGATAATTTTTTGCATGGACTTCCATCATAACCCTCCCTCGTAAAATATACAAAATTTCTGAAACGTTTTGTAGCATTTGGAACACTCCTCGATTTAATTGATTTTTTAACCGAAACTAGTATAAACTAATGTATAATACATTACGATTTTCGACCGAAACTTACATTTCGAAAAGTTTCGTAGAATCAAATTTTCAGATGAATTTTTGTATGGACTTTCATCATAACCTTTCCTCGTAACATATAGGAAGGATCTGAAAAAGTTTTGTATCATTTCATACAGTCCTCGATTTAATTTTATTTTTTGAGCAAAACTAGAATAATCTTGTGTATGATAAATTATGATTTTTTGACCGAAACTTGCATTTGGAAAAAATTTGTAGAATCAAATTCTTAAATAATTTTTTGCATGGACTTCCAGCATAACCCTGCCTCGTAAAATATAAAAAAATTCTTAAAATTTTTGTTGCATTTGGAACACTCCTCGATTTAATTGATTTTTTCACCGAAACTAGTATAAACTAGTGTATAATACATTACGATTTTCGACCGAAACTTACATTTCGAAATGTTTCGTATAATCAATTTTTCAGATGAATTTTTGTATGGAATTTCATCATATCCTTTCCTCGTAACATATAGGAAGGATCTGAAAACGTTTTGTATCGTTACATACAGTCCTCGATTTAATTTTATTTTTTGAGCAAAACTAGTATAAACTTGTGTATGATATATTATGATTTTTTTACCGAAACTTGCATTTGGAAAAAATTTGTAGAATCAAATTTTCAGCTAATTTTTTGCATGGACTTCCATCATAACCCTCCCTCGTAAAATATACAAAATTTCTGAAACGTTTTGTAGCAATTGGAACACTCCTCGAATTAATTGATTTTTTAACCGAAACTAGAATAAACTAATGTATAATACATTACGATTTTCGACCGAAACTTATATTTCGAAAAGTTTCGTAGAATCAAATTTTCAGATGAATTTTTGTATGGACTTTCATCATAACCTTTCCTTGTAACATATAGGAAGGATCTGAAAAAGTTTTGTATCGTTTCGTACAATCCTCGATTTAATTTTATTTTTTGAGCAAAACTAGAATAAACTTGTGTATGATATATTATGATTTTTTGACCGAAACTTGCATTTGGAAAAAATTTGTAGAATCAAATTTTTAAATAATGTTTTGCATGGACTTCCATCATAACCCTCCCTCGTAAAATATAAAAAAATTCTAAAAAGTTTTGTTGCATTACTAACACTCCTCGATTTAATTGATTTTTTAACCGAAACTAGTATAAACTAGTGTATAATACATTACGATTTTCGACCGAAACTTACATTTCGAAAAGTTTCATATAATCAAATTTTCAGATGAATTTTTGTATGGACTTTCATCATATCCTTTCCTCGTAACATATAGGAAGGATCTGAAAACGTTTTGTATCGTTTCGTACAGTCCTCGATTTAATTTTATTTTTTGAGCAAAACTAGAATAAACTTGTGTTTGATATATTATGATTTTTTTTACCGAAACTTGCATTTGGAAAAAATTTGTAGAATCAAATTTTCAGATAATTTTTTGCATGGACTTCCATCATAACCCTCCCTCGTAAAATATACAAAATTTCTGAAACGTTTTGTAGCATTTGGAACACTCCTCGATTTAATTGATTTTTTAACCGAAACTAGAATAAACTAATGTATAATACATTACGATTTTCGACCGAAACTTATATTTCGAAAAGTTTCGTAGAATCAAATTTTCAGATGAATTTTTGTATGGACTTTCATCATAACCTTTCCTTGTAACATATAGGAAGGATCTGAAAAAGTTTTGTATCGTTTCGTACAGTCCTCGATTTAATTTTATTTTTTGAGCAAAACTAGAATAAACTTGTGTATGATATATTATGATTTTTTGACCGAAACTTGCATTTGGAAAAAATTTGTAGAATCAAATTTTTAAATAATGTTTTGCATGGACTTCCATCATAACCCTCCCTCGTAAAATATAAAAAAATTCTAAAAAGTTTTGTTGCATTACTAACACTCCTCGATTTAATTGATTTTTTAACCGAAACTAGTATAAACTAGTGTATAATACATTACGATTTTCGACCGAAACCTACATTTCGAAAAGTTTCGTATAATCAAATTTTCAGATGAATTTTTGTATGGACTTTCATCATATCCTTTCCTCGTAACATATAGGAAGGATCTGAAAACGTTTTGTATCGTTTCGTACAGTCCTCGATTTAATTTTATTTTTTGAGCAAAACTAGAATAAACTTGTGTTTGATATATTATGATTTTTTTTACCGAAACTTGCATTTGGAAAAAATTTGTAGAATCAAATTTTCAGATAATTTTTTGCATGGACTTCCATCATAACCCTCCCTCGTAAAATATACAAAATTTCTGAAACGTTTTGTAGCATTTGGAACACTCCTCGATTTAATTGATTTTTTAACCGAAACTAGTATAAACTAATGTATAATACATTACGATTTTCGACCGAAACTTACATTTCGAAAAGTTTCGTAGAATCAAATTTTCAGATGAATTTTTGTATGGACTTTCATCATAACCTTTCCTCGTAACATATAGGAAGGATCTGAAAAAGTTTTGTATCATTTCATACAGTCCTCGATTTAATTTAATTTTTTGAGCAAAACTAGAATAATCTTGTGTATGATAAATTATGATTTTTTGACCGAAACTTGCATTTGGAAAAAATTTGTAGAATCAAATTCTTAAATAATTTTTTGCATGGACTTCCAGCATAACCCTGCCTCGTAAAATATAAAAAAATTCTTAAAATTTTTGTTGCATTTGGAACACTCCTCGATTTAATTGATTTTTTCACCGAAACTAGTATAAACTAGTGTATAATACATTACGATTTTCGACCGAAACTTACATTTCGAAATGTTTCGTATAATCAATTTTTCAGATGAATTTTTGTATGGAATTTCATCATATCCTTTCCTCGTAACATATAGGAAGGATCTGAAAACGTTTTGTATCGTTACATACAGTCCTCGATTTAATTTTATTTTTTGAGCAAAACTAGTATAAACTTGTGTATGATATATTATGATTTTTTTACCGAAACTTGCATTTGGAAAAAATTTGTAGAATCAAATTTTCAGCTAATTTTTTGCATGGACTTCCATCATAACCCTCCCTCGTAAAATATACAAAATTTCTGAAACGTTTTGTAGCAATTGGAACACTCCTCGAATTAATTGATTTTTTAACCGAAACTAGAATAAACTAATGTATAATACATTACGATTTTCGACCGAAACTTATATTTCGAAAAGTTTCGTAGAATCAAATTTTCAGATGAATTTTTGTATGGACTTTCATCATAACCTTTCCTTGTAACATATAGGAAGGATCTGAAAAAGTTTTGTATCGTTTCGTACAGTCCTCGATTTAATTTTATTTTTTGAGCAAAACTAGAATAAACTTGTGTATGATATATTATGATTTTTTGACCGAAACTTGCATTTGGAAAAAATTTGTAGAATCAAATTTTTAAATAATGTTTTGCATGGACTTCCATCATAACCCTCCCTCGTAAAATATAAAAAAATTCTAAAAAGTTTTGTTGCATTACTAACACTCCTCGATTTAATTGATTTTTTAACCGAAACTAGTATAAACTAGTGTATAATACATTACGATTTTCGACCGAAACTTACATTTCGAAAAGTTTCATATAATCAAATTTTCAGATGAATTTTTGTATGGACTTTCATCTTATCCTTTCCTCGTAACATATAGGAAGGATCTGAAAACGTTTTGTATCGTTTCGTACAGTCCTCGATTTAATTTTATTTTTTGAGCAAAACTAGAATAAACTTGTGTTTGATATATTATGATTTTTTTTACCGAAACTTGCATTTGGAAAAAATTTGTAGAATCAAATTTTCAGATAATTTTTTGCATGGACTTCCATCATAACCCTCCCTCGTAAAATATACAAAATTTCTGAAACGTTTTGTAGCATTTGGAACACTCCTCGATTTAATTGATTTTTTAACCGAAACTAGAATAAACTAATGTATAATACATTACGATTTTCGACCGAAACTTATATTTCGAAAAGTTTCGTAGAATCAAATTTTCAGATGAATTTTTGTATGGACTTTCATCATAACCTTTCCTTGTAACATATAGGAAGGATCTGAAAAAGTTTTGTATCGTTTCGTACAGTCCTCGATTTAATTTTATTTTTTGAGCAAAACTAGAATAAACTTGTGTATGATATATTATGATTTTTTGACCGAAACTTGCATTTGGAAAAAATTTGTAGAATCAAATTTTTAAATAATGTTTTGCATGGACTTCCATCATAACCCTCCCTCGTAAAATATAAAAAAATTCTAAAAAGTTTTGTTGCATTACTAACACTCCTCGATTTAATTGATTTTTTAACCGAAACTAGTATAAACTAGTGTATAATACATTACGATTTTCGACCGAAACCTACATTTCGAAAAGTTTCGTATAATCAAATTTTCAGATGAATTTTTGTATGGACTTTCATCATATCCTTTCCTCGTAACATATAGGAAGGATCTGAAAACGTTTTGTATCGTTTCGTACAGTCCTCGATTTAATTTTATTTTTTGAGCAAAACTAGAATAAACTTGTGTTTGATATATTATGATTTTTTTTACCGAAACTTGCATTTGGAAAAAATTTGTAGAATCAAATTTTCAGATAATTTTTTGCATGGACTTCCATCATAACCCTCCCTCGTAAAATATACAAAATTTCTGAAACGTTTTGTAGCATTTGGAACACTCCTCGATTTAATTGATTTTTTAACCGAAACTAGTATAAACTAATGTATAATACATTACGATTTTCGACCGAAACTTACATTTCGAAAAGTTTCGTAGAATCAAATTTTCAGATGAATTTTTGTATGGACTTTCATCATAACCTTTCCTCGTAACATATAGGAAGGATCTGAAAAAGTTTTGTATCATTTCATACAGTCCTCGATTTAATTTAATTTTTTGAGCAAAACTAGAATAATCTTGTGTATGATAAATTATGATTTTTTGACCGAAACTTGCATTTGGAAAAAATTTGTAGAATCAAATTCTTAAATAATTTTTTGCATGGACTTCCAGCATAACCCTGCCTCGTAAAATATAAAAAAATTCTTAAAATTTTTGTTGCATTTGGAACACTCCTCGATTTAATTGATTTTTTCACCGAAACTAGTATAAACTAGTGTATAATACATTACGATTTTCGACCGAAACTTACATTTCGAAATGTTTCGTATAATCAATTTTTCAGATGAATTTTTGTATGGAATTTCATCATATCCTTTCCTCGTAACATATAGGAAGGATCTGAAAACGTTTTGTATCGTTACATACAGTCCTCGATTTAATTTTATTTTTTGAACAAAACTAGTATAAACTTGTGTATGATATATTATGATTTTTTTACCGAAACTTGCATTTGGAAAAAATTTGTAGAATCAAATTTTCAGCTAATTTTTTGCATGGACTTCCATCATAACCCTCCCTCGTAAAATATACAAAATTTCTGAAACGTTTTGTAGCATTTGGAACACTCCTCGAATTAATTGATTTTTTAACCGAAACTAGAATAAACTAATGTATAATACATTACGATTTTCGACCGAAACTTATATTTCGAAAAGTTTCGTAGAATCAAATTTTCAGATGAATTTTTGTATGGACTTTCATCATAACCTTTCCTTGTAACATATAGGAAGGATCTGAAAAAATTTTGTATCGTTTCGTACAGTCCTCGATTTAATTTTATTTTTTGAGCAAAACTAGAATAAACTTGTGTATGATATATTATGATTTTTTGACCGAAACTTGCATTTGGAAAAAATTTGTAGAATCAAATTTTTAAATAATGTTTTGCATGGACTTCCATCATAACCCTTCCTCGTAAAATATAAAAAAATTCTAAAAAGTTTTGTTGCATTTCTAACACTCCTCGATTTAATTGATTTTTTAACCGAAACTAGTATAAACTAGTGTATAATACATTACGATTTTCGACCGAAACTTACATTTCGAAAAGTTTCGTATAATCAAATTTTCAGATGAATTTTTGTATGGACTTTCATCATATCCTTTCCTCGTAACATATAGGAAGGATCTGAAAACGTTTTGTATCGTTTCGTACAGTCCTCGATTTAATTTTATTTTTTGAGCAAAACTAGAATAAACTTGTGTTTGATATATTATGATTTTTTTTACCGAAACTTGCATTTGGAAAAAATTTGTAGAATCAAATTTTCAGATAATTTTTTGCATGGACTTCCATCATAACCCTCCCTCGTAAAATATACAAAATTTCTGAAACGTTTTGTAGCATTTGGAACACTCCTCGATTTAATTGATTTTTTAACCGAAACTAGAATAAACTAATGTATAATACATTACGATTTTCGACCGAAACTTACATTTCGAAAAGTTTCGTAGAATCAAATTTTCAGATGAATTTTTGTATGGACTTTCATCATAACCTTTCCTCGTAACATATAGGAAGGATCTGAAAAAGTTTTGTATCATTTCGTACAGTCCTCGATTTAATTTTATTTTTTGAGCAAAACTAGAATAAACTTGTGTATGATATATTATGATTTTTTGACCGAAACTTGCATTTGGAAAAAATTTGTAGAATCAAATTTTTAAATAATTTTTTGCATGGACTTCCATCATAACCCTGCCTCGTAAAATATAAAAAAATTCTAAAAAGTTTTGTTGCATTACTAACACTCCTCGATTTAATTGATTTTTTAACCGAAACTAGTATAAACTAGTGTATAATACATTACGATTTTCGACCGAAACTTACATTTAGAAAAGTTTCGTATAATCAAATTTTCAGATCAATTTTTGTATGGACTTTCATCATATCCTTTCCTCGTAACATATAGGAAGGATCTGAAAACGTTTTGTATCGTTTCGTACAGTCCTCGATTTAATTTTATTTTTTGAGCAAAACTAGAATAAACTTGTGTTTGATATATTATGATTTTTTTTACCGAAACTTGCATTTGGAAAAAATTTGTAGAATCAAATTTTCAGATAATTTTTTGCATGGACTTCCATCATAACCCTCCCTCGTAAAATATACAAAATTTCTGAAACGTTTTGTAGCATTTGGAACACTCCTCGATTTAATTGATTTTTTAACCGAAACTAGAATAAACTAATGTATAATACATTACGATTTTCGACCGAAACTTACATTTCGAAAAGTTTCGTAGAATCAAATTTTCAGATGAATTTTTGTATGGACTTTCATCATAACCTTTCCTCGTAACATATAGGAAGGATCTGAAAAAGTTTTGTATCATTTCATACAGTCCTCGATTTAATTTTATTTTTTGAGCAAAACTAGAATAATCTTGTGTATGATAAATTATGATTTTTTGACCGAAACTTGCATTTGGAAAAAATTTGTAGAATCAAATTCTTAAATAATTTTTTGCATGGACTTCCAGCATAACCCTGCCTCGTAAAATATAAAAAAATTCTTAAAATTTTTGTTGCATTTGGAACACTCCTCGATTTAATTGATTTTTTCACCGAAACTAGTATAAACTAGTGTATAATACATTACGATTTTCGACCGAAACTTACATTTCGAAATGTTTCGTATAATCAATTTTTCAGATGAATTTTTGTATGGAATTTCATCATATCCTTTCCTCGTAACATATAGGAAGGATCTGAAAACGTTTTGTATCGTTACATACAGTCCTCGATTTAATTTTATTTTTTGAGCAAAACTAGTATAAACTTGTGTATGATATATTATGATTTTTTTACCGAAACTTGCATTTGGAAAAAATTTGTAGAATCAAATTTTCAGCTAATTTTTTGCATGGACTTCCATCATAACCCTCCCTCGTAAAATATACAAAATTTCTGAAACGTTTTGTAGCATTTGGAACACTCCTCGAATTAATTGATTTTTTAACCGAAACTAGAATAAACTAATGTATAATACATTACGATTTTCGACCGAAACTTATATTTCGAAAAGTTTCGTAGAATCAAATTTTCAGATGAATTTTTGTATGGACTTTCATCATAACCTTTCCTTGTAACATATAGGAAGGATCTGAAAAAATTTTGTATCGTTTCGTACAGTCCTCGATTTAATTTTATTTTTTGAGCAAAACTAGAATAAACTTGTGTATGATATATTATGATTTTTTGACCGAAACTTGCATTTGGAAAAAATTTGTAGAATCAAATTTTTAAATAATGTTTTGCATGGACTTCCATCATAACCCTCCCTCGTAAAATATAAAAAAATTCTAAAAAGTTTTGTTGCATTACTAACACTCCTCGATTTAATTGATTTTTTAACCGAAACTAGTATAAACTAGTGTATAATACATTACGATTTTCGACCGAAACTTACATTTCGAAAAGTTTCGTATAATCAAATTTTCAGATGAATTTTTGTATGGACTTTCATCATATCCTTTCCTCGTAACATATAGGAAGGATCTGAAAACGTTTTGTATCGTTTCGTACAGTCCTCGATTTAATTTTATTTTTTGAGCAAAACTAGAATAAACTTGTGTTTGATATATTATGATTTTTTTTACCGAAACTTGCATTTGGAAAAAATTTGTAGAATCAAATTTTCAGATAATTTTTTGCATGGACTTCCATCATAACCCTCCCTCGTAAAATATACAAAATTTCTGAAACGTTTTGTAGCATTTGGAACACTCCTCGATTTAATTGATTTTTTAACCGAAACTAGAATAAACTAATGTATAATACATTACGATTTTCGACCGAAACTTACATTTCGAAAAGTTTCGTAGAATCAAATTTTCAGATGAATTTTTGTATGGACTTTCATCATAACCTTTCCTCGTAACATATAGGAAGGATCTGAAAAAGTTTTGTATCATTTCGTACAGTCCTCGATTTAATTTTATTTTTTGAGCAAAACTAGAATAAACTTGTGTATGATATATTATGATTTTTTGACCGAAACTTGCATTTGGAAAAAATTTGTAGAATCAAATTTTTAAATAATTTTTTGCATGGACTTCCATCATAACCCTGCCTCGTAAAATATAAAAAAATTCTAAAAAGTTTTGTTGCATTACTAACACTCCTCGATTTAATTGATTTTTTAACCGAAACTAGTATAAACTAGTGTATAATACATTACGATTTTCGACCGAAACTTACATTTCGAAAAGTTTCGTATAATCAATTTTTCAGATGAATTTTTGTATGGACTTTCATCATATCCTTTCCTCGTAACATATAGGAAGGATCTGAAAACGTTTTGTATCGTTTCGTACAGTCCTCGATTTAATTTTGTTTTTTGAGCAAAACTAGAATAAACTTGTGTTTGATATATTATGATTTTTTTTACCGAAACTTGCATTTGGAAAAAATTTGTAGAATCAAATTTTCAGATAATTTTTTGCATGGACTTCCATCATAACCCTCCCTCGTAAAATATACAAAATTTCTGAAACGTTTTGTAGCATTTGGAACACTCCTCGATTTAATTGATTTTTTAACCGAAACTAGTATAAACTAATGTATAATACATTACGATTTTCGACCGAAACTTACATTTCGAAAAGTTTCGTAGAATCAAATTTTCAGATGAATTTTTGTATGGACTTTCATCATAACCTTTCCTCGTAACATATAGGAAGGATCTGAAAAAGTTTTGTATCATTTCATACAGTCCTCGATTTAATTTTATTTTTTGAGCAAAACTAGAATAATCTTGTGTATGATAAATTATGATTTTTTGACCGAAACTTGCATTTGGAAAAAATTTGTAGAATCAAATTCTTAAATAATTTTTTGCATGGACTTCCAGCATAACCCTGCCTCGTAAAATATAAAAAAATTCTTAAAATTTTTGTTGCATTTGGAACACTCCTCGATTTAATTGATTTTTTCACCGAAACTAGTATAAACTAGTGTATAATACATTACGATTTTCGACCGAAACTTACATTTCGAAATGTTTCGTATAATCAATTTTTCAGATGAATTTTTGTATGGAATTTCATCATATCCTTTCCTCGTAACATATAGGAAGGATCTGAAAACGTTTTGTATCGTTACATACAGTCCTCGATTTAATTTTATTTTTTGAGCAAAACTAGTATAAACTTGTGTATGATATATTATGATTTTTTTACCGAAACTTGCATTTGGAAAAAATTTGTAGAATCAAATTTTCAGCTAATTTTTTGCATGGACTTCCATCATAACCCTCCCTCGTAAAATATACAAAATTTCTGAAACGTTTTGTAGCATTTGGAACACTCCTCGAATTAATTGATTTTTTAACCGAAACTAGAATAAACTAATGTATAATACATTACGATTTTCGACCGAAACTTATATTTCGAAAAGTTTCGTAGAATCAAATTTTCAGATGAATTTTTGTATGGACTTTCATCATAACCTTTCCTTGTAACATATAGGAAGGATCTGAAAAAATTTTGTATCGTTTCGTACAGTCCTCGATTTAATTTTATTTTTTGAGCAAAACTAGAATAAACTTGTGTATGATATATTATGATTTTTTGACCGAAACTTGCATTTGGAAAAAATTTGTAGAATCAAATTTTTAAATAATGTTTTGCATGGACTTCCATCATAACCCTCCCTCGTAAAATATAAAAAAATTCTAAAAAGTTTTGTTGCATTACTAACACTCCTCGATTTAATTGATTTTTTAACCGAAACTAGTATAAACTAGTGTATAATACATTACGATTTTCGACCGAAACTTACATTTCGAAAAGTTTCGTATAATCAAATTTTCAGATGAATTTTTGTATGGACTTTCATCATATCCTTTCCTCATAACATATAGGAAGGATCTGAAAACGTTTTGTATCGTTTCGTACAGTCCTCGATTTAATTTTATTTTTTGAGCAAAACTAGAATAAACTTGTGTTTGATATATTATGATTTTTTTTACCGAAACTTGCATTTGGAAAAAATTTGTAGAATCAAATTTTCAGATAATTTTTTGCATGGACTTCCATCATAACCCTCCCTCGTAAAATATACAAAATTTCTGAAACGTTTTGTAGCATTTGGAACACTCCTCGATTTAATTGATTTTTTAACCGAAACTAGTATAAACTAATGTATAATACATTACGATTTTCGACCGAAACTTACATTTCGAAAAGTTTCGTAGAATCAAATTTTCAGATGAATTTTTGTATGGACTTTCATCATAACCTTTCCTCGTAACATATAGGAAGGATCTGAAAAAGTTTTGTATCATTTCATACAGTCCTCGATTTAATTTTATTTTTTGAGCAAAACTAGAATAATCTTGTGTATGCTAAATTATGATTTTTTGACCGAAACTTGCATTTGGAAAAAATTTGTAGAATCAAATTCTTAAATAATTTTTTGCATGGACTTCCAGCATAACCCTGCCTCGTAAAATATAAAAAAATTCTTAAAATTTTTGTTGCATTTGGAACACTCCTCGATTTAATTGATTTTTTAACCGAAACTATAGTATAAACTAGTGTATAATACATTACGATTTTCGACCGAAACTTACATTTCGAAATGTTTCGTATAATCAATTTTTCAGATGAATTTTTGTATGGAATTTCATCATATCCTTTCCTCGTAACATAAAGGAAGGATCTGAAAACGTTTTGTATCGTTACATACAGTCCTCGATTTAATTTTATTTTTTGAGCAAAACTAGTATAAACTTGTGTATGATATATTATGATTTTTTTACCGAAACTTGCATTTGGAAAAAATTTGTAGAATCAAATTTTCAGCTAATTTTTTGCATGGACTTCCATCATAACCCTCCCTCGTAAAATATACAAAATTTCTGAAACGTTTTGTAGCATTTGGAACACTCCTAGATTTAATTGATTTTTTAACCGAAACTAGTATAAACTAATGTATAATACATTACGATTTTCGACCGAAACTTACATTTCGAAAAGTTTCGTAGAATCAAATTTTCAGATGAATTTTTGTATGGACTTTCATCATAACCTTTCCTCGTAACATATAGGAAGGATCTGAAAAAGTTTTGTATCATTTCATACAGTCCTCGATTTAATTTTATTTTTTGAGCAAAACTAGAATAATCTTGTGTATGATAAATTATGATTTTTTGACCGAAACTTGCATTTGGAAAAAATTTGTAGAATCAAATTCTTAAATAATTTTTTGCATGGACTTCCAGCATAACCCTGCCTCGTAAAATATAAAAAAATTCTTAAAATTTTTGTTGCATTTGGAACACTCCTCGATTTAATTGATTTTTTAACCGAAACTAGTATAAACTAGTGTATAATACATTACGATTTTCGACCGAAACATACATTTCGAAATGTTTCGTATAATCAATTTTTCAGATGAATTTTTGTATGGAATTTCATCATATCCTTTCCTCGTAACATATAGGAAGGATCTGAAAACGTTTTGTATCGTTACATACAGTCCTCGATTTAATTTTATTTTTTGAGCAAAACTAGTATAAACTTGTGTATGATATATTATGATTTTTTTACCGAAACTTGCATTTGGAAAAAATTTGTAGAATCAAATTTTCAGCTAATTTTTTGCATGGACTTCCATCATAACCCTCCCTCGTAAAATATACAAAATTTCTGAAACGTTTTGTAGCATTTGGAACACTCCTCGAATTAATTGATTTTTTAACCGAAACTAGAATAAACTAATGTATAATACATTACGATTTTCGACCGAAACTTACATTTCGAAAAGTTTCGTAGAATCAAATTTTCAGATGAATTTTTGTATGGACATTCATCATAACCTTTCCTTGTAACATATAGGAAGGATCTGAAAAAGTTTTGTATCGTTTCGTACAGTCCTCGATTTAATTTTATTTTTTGAGCAAAACTAGAATAAACTTGTGTATGATATATTATGATTTTTTGACCGAAACTTGCATTTGGAAAAAATTTGTAGAATCAAATTTTTAAATAATGTTTTGCATGGACTTCCATCATAACCCTTCCTCGTAAAATATAAAAAAATTCTAAAAAGTTTTGTTGCATTTCTAACACTCCTCAATTTAATTGATTTTTTAACCGAAACTAGTATAAACTAGTGTATAATACATTACAATTTTTGACCGAAACTTACATTTCGAAAAGTTTCGTAGAATCAAATTTTCAGATGAATTTTTGTATGGACTTTCATCATAACCTTTCCTCGTAACATATAGGAAGGATCTGGAAAAAAAATTATATCATTTCGTACAGTCCTTGATTTAATTTTATTTTTTGAGCAAAACTAGTATAAACTTGTGTATGATATATTATGATTTTTTGACTGAAACTTGCATTTGGAAAAAAATTGTAGAATCAAATTTTCAGCTAATTTTTTGCATGGACTTCCATCATAACCCTCCCTCGTAAAATATACAAAATTTCTGAAACGTTTTGTAGCATTTGGAACACTCCTCGAATTAATTGATTTTTTAACCGAAACTTGAATAAACTAATGTATAATACATTACGATTTTCGACCGAAACTTACATTTCGAAAAGTTTCGTAGAATCAAATTTTCAGATGAATTTTTGTATGGACTTTCATCATAACCTTTCCTTGTAACATATAGGAAGGATCTGAAAACGTTTTGTATCGTTTCGTACAGTCCTCGATTTAATTTTATTTTTTGAGCAAAACTAGAATAAACTTGTGTATGATATATTATGATTTTTTGACCGAAACTCGCATTTGGAAAAAATTTGTAGAATCAAATTTTTAAATAATGTTTTGCATGGACTTCCATCATAACCCTTCCTCGTAAAATATAAAAAAATTCTAAAAAGTTTTGTTGCATTTCTAACACTCCTCGATTTAATTGATTTTTTAACCGAAACTAGTATAAACTAGTGTATAATACATTACGATTTTCGACCGAAACTTACATTTCGAAAAGTTTTGTATAATCAAATTTTCAGATGAAATTATGTATGGACTTTCTTCATATCCTTTCCTCGTAACATATAGGAAGGATCTGAAAACGTTTTGTATCGTTACATACAGTCCTCGATATAATTTTATTTTTTGAGCAAAACTATTATAAACTTGTGTATGATATATTATGATTTTTTTACCGAAACTTGCATTTGGAAAAAATTTGTAGAATCAAATTTTCAGATAATTTTTTGCATGGACTTCCATCATAACCCTCCCTCGTAAAATATGAAAAATTTCTGAAACGTTTTGTAGCATTTGGAACACTCCTCGATTTAATTGATTTTTTAACCGAAACTAGTATAAACTAATGTATAATACATTACGATTTTCGACCGAAACTTACATTTCGAAAAGTTTCGTAGAATCAAATTTTCAGATGAATTTTTGTATGGACTTTCATCATAACCTTTCCTCGTAACATATAGGAAGGATCTGAAAAAGTTTTGTATCATTTCATACAGTCCTCGATTTAATTTTATTTTTTGAGCAAAACTAGAATAATCTTGTGTATGATAAATTATGATTTTTTGACCGAAACTTGCATTTGGAAAAAATTTGTAGAATCAAATTCTTAAATAATTTTTTGCATGGACTTCCAGCATAACCCTGCCTCGTAAAATATAAAAAAATTCTTAAAATTTTTGTTGCATTTGGAACACTCCTCGATTTAATTGATTTTTTAACCGAAACTATAGTATAAACTAGTGTATAATACATTACGATTTTCGACCGAAACTTACATTTCGAAATGTTTCGTATAATCAATTTTTCAGATGAATTTTTGTATGGAATTTCATCATATCCTTTCCTCGTAACATAAAGGAAGGATCTGAAAACGTTTTGTATCGTTACATACAGTCCTCGATTTAATTTTATTTTTTGAGCAAAACTAGTATAAACTTGTGTATGATATATTATGATTTTTTTACCGAAACTTGCATTTGGAAAAAATTTGTAGAATCAAATTTTCAGCTAATTTTTTGCATGGACTTCCATCATAACCCTCCCTCGTAAAATATACAAAATTTCTGAAACGTTTTGTAGCATTTGGAACACTCCTAGATTTAATTGATTTTTTAACCGAAACTAGTATAAACTAATGTATAATACATTACGATTTTCGACCGAAACTTACATTTCGAAAAGTTTCGTAGAATCAAATTTTCAGATGAATTTTTGTATGGACTTTCATCATAACCTTTCCTCGTAACATATAGGAAGGATCTGAAAAAGTTTTGTATCATTTCATACAGTCCTCGATTTAATTTTATTTTTTGAGCAAAACTAGAATAATCTTGTGTATGATAAATTATGATTTTTTGACCGAAACTTGCATTTGGAAAAAATTTGTAGAATCAAATTCTTAAATAATTTTTTGCATGGACTTCCAGCATAACCCTGCCTCGTAAAATATAAAAAAATTCTTAAAATTTTTGTTGCATTTGGAACACTCCTCGATTTAATTGATGTTTTAACCGAAACTAGTATAAACTAGTGTATAATACATTACGATTTTCGACCGAAACATACATTTCGAAATGTTTCGTATAATCAATTTTTCAGATGAATTTTTGTATGGAATTTCATCATATCCTTTCCTCGTAACATATAGGAAGGATCTGAAAACGTTTTGTATCGTTACATACAGTCCTCGATTTAATTTTATTTTTTGAGCAAAACTAGTATAAACTTGTGTATGATATATTATGATTTTTTTACCGAAACTTGCATTTGGAAAAAATTTGTAGAATCAAATTTTCAGCTAATTTTTTGCATGGACTTCCATCATAACCCTCCCTCGTAAAATATACAAAATTTCTGAAACGTTTTGTAGCATTTGGAACACTCCTCGAATTAATTGATTTTTTAACCGAAACTAGAATAAACTAATGTATAATACATTACGATTTTCGACCGAAACTTACATTTCGAAAAGTTTCGTAGAATCAAATTTTCAGATGAATTTTTGTATGGACATTCATCATAACCTTTCCTTGTAACATATAGGAAGGATCTGAAAAAGTTTTGTATCGTTTCGTACAGTCCTCGATTTAATTTTATTTTTTGAGCAAAACTAGAATAAACTTGTGTATGATATATTATGATTTTTTGACCGAAACTTGCATTTGGAAAAAATTTGTAGAATCAAATTTTTAAATAATGTTTTGCATGGACTTCCATCATAACCCTTCCTCGTAAAATATAAAAAAATTCTAAAAAGTTTTGTTGCATTTCTAACACTCCTCAATTTAATTGATTTTTTAACCGAAACTAGTATAAACTAGTGTATAATACATTACAATTTTTGACCGAAACTTACATTTCGAAAAGTTTCGTAGAATCAAATTTTCAGATGAATTTTTGTATGGACTTTCATCATAACCTTTCCTCGTAACATATAGGAAGGATCTGGAAAAAAAATTATATCATTTCGTACAGTCCTTGATTTAATTTTATTTTTTGAGCAAAACTAGTATAAACTTGTGTATGATATATTATGATTTTTTGACTGAAACTTGCATTTGGAAAAAAATTGTAGAATCAAATTTTCAGCTAATTTTTTGCATGGACTTCCATCATAACCCTCCCTCGTAAAATATACAAAATTTCTGAAACGTTTTGTAGCATTTGGAACACTCCTCGAATTAATTGATTTTTTAACCGAAACTTGAATAAACTAATGTATAATACATTACGATTTTCGACCGAAACTTACATTTCGAAAAGTTTCGTAGAATCAAATTTTCAGATGAATTTTTGTATGGACTTTCATCATAACCTTTCCTTGTAACATATAGGAAGGATCTGAAAAAGTTTTGTATCGTTTCGTACAGTCCTCGATTTAATTTTATTTTTTGAGCAAAACTAGAATAAACTTGTGTATGATATATTATGATTTTTTGACCGAAACTCGCATTTGGAAAAAATTTGTAGAATCAAATTTTTAAATAATGTTTTGCATGGACTTCCATCATAACCCTTCCTCGTAAAATATAAAAAAATTCTAAAAAGTTTTGTTGCATTTCTAACACTCCTCGATTTAATTGATTTTTTAACCGAAACTAGTATAAACTAGTGTATAATACATTACGATTTTCGACCGAAACTTACATTTCGAAAAGTTTTGTATAATCAAATTTTCAGATGAAATTATGTATGGACTTTCTTCATATCCTTTCCTCGTAACATATAGGAAGGATCTGAAAACGTTTTGTATCGTTACATACAGTCCTCGATATAATTTTATTTTTTGAGCAAAACTATTATAAACTTGTGTATGATATATTATGATTTTTTTACCGAAACTTGCATTTGGAAAAAATTTGTAGAATCAAATTTTCAGATAATTTTTTGCATGGACTTCCATCATAACCCTCCCTCGTAAAATATGAAAAATTTCTGAAACGTTTTGTAGCATTTGGAACACTCCTCGATTTAATTGATTTTTTAACCGAAACTAGTATAAACTAATGTATAATACATTACGATTTTCGACCGAAACTTACATTTCGAAAAGTTTCGTAGAATCAAATTTTCAGATGAATTTTTGTATGGACTTTCATCATAACCTTTCCTCGTAACATATAGGAAGGATCTGAAAAAGTTTTGTATCATTTCATACAGTCCTCGATTTAATTTTATTTTTTGAGCAAAACTAGAATAATCTTGTGTATGATAAATTATGATTTTTTGACCGAAACTTGCATTTGGAAAAAATTTGTAGAATCAAATTCTTAAATAATTTTTTGCATGGACTTCCAGCATAACCCTGCCTCGTAAAATATAAAAAAATTCTTAAAATTTTTGTTGCATTTGGAACACTCCTCGATTTAATTGATTTTTTAACCGAAACTAGTATAAACTAGTGTATAATACATTACGATTTTCGACCGAAACATACATTTCGAAATGTTTCGTATAATCAATTTTTCAGATGAATTTTTGTATGGAATTTCATCATATCCTTTCCTCGTAACATATAGGAAGGATCTGAAAACGTTTTGTATCGTTACATACAGTCCTCGATTTAATTTTATTTTTTGAGCAAAACTAGTATAAACTTGTGTATGATATATTATGATTTTTTTACCGAAACTTGCATTTGGAAAAAATTTGTAGAATCAAATTTTCAGCTAATTTTTTGCATGGACTTCCATCATAACCCTCCCTCGTAAAATATACAAAATTTCTGAAACGTTTTGTAGCATTTGGAACACTCCTCGAATTAATTGATTTTTTAACCGAAACTAGAATAAACTAATGTATAATACATTACGATTTTCGACCGAAACTTATATTTCGAAAAGTTTTGTAGAATCAAATTTTCAGATGAATTTTTGTATGGACTTTCATCATAACCTTTCCTTGTAACATATAGGAAGGATCTGAAAAAGTTTTGTATCGTTTCGTACAGTCCTCGATTTAATTTTATTTTTTGAGCAAAACTAGAATAAACTTGTGTATGATATATTATGATTTTTTGACCGAAACTTGCATTTGGAAAAAATTTGTAGAATCAAATTTTTAAATAATGTTTTGCATGGACTTCCATCATAACCCTCCCTCGTAAAATATAAAAAAATTCTAAAAAGTTTTGTTGCATTACTAACACTCCTCGATTTAATTGATTTTTTAACCGAAACTAGTATAAACTAGTGTATAATACATTACGATTTTCGACCGAAACTTACATTTCGAAAAGTTTCGTATAATCAAATTTTCAGATGAATTTTTGTATGGACTTTCATCATATCCTTTCCTCGTAACATATAGGAAGGATCTGAAAACGTTTTGTATCGTTTCGTACAGTCCTCGATTTAATTTTATTTTTTGAGCAAAACTAGAATAAACTTGTGTTTGATATATTATGATTTTTTTTACCGAAACTTGCATTTGGAAAAAATTTGTAGAATCAAATTTTCAGATAATTTTTTGCATGGACTTCCATCATAACCCTCCCTCGTAAAATATACAAAATTTCTGAAACGTTTTGTAGCATTTGGAACACTCCTCGATTTAATTGATTTTTTAACCGAAACTAGTATAAACTAATGTATAATACATTACGATTTTCGACCGAAACTTACATTTCGAAAAGTTTCGTAGAATCAAATTTTCAGATGAATTTTTGTATGGACTTTCATCATAACCTTTCCTCGTAACATATAGGAAGGATCTGAAAAAGTTTTGTATCATTTCATACAGTCCTCGATTTAATTTTATTTTTTGAGCAAAACTAGAATAATCTTGTGTATGATAAATTATGATTTTTTGACCGAAACTTGCATTTGGAAAAAATTTGTAGAATCAAATTCTTAAATAATTTTTTGCATGGACTTCCAGCATAACCCTGCCT
Organism: Lathyrus aphaca; assembly: GCA_963966055.1. NCBI lineage: Eukaryota > Viridiplantae > Streptophyta > Magnoliopsida > Fabales > Fabaceae > Lathyrus > Lathyrus aphaca. The sequence continues at coordinate 17 of CAWYPZ010000272.1, read as the reverse complement.
CGTAAAATATAAAAAAA